>JAAAKQ030309314.1:0-10046 GCA_010016005.3 Zanna intricata
ATACACATCATCCTCATTCATCCTCTGAAGTAATACCTTACGGTAGTTCCGGAGGCTAAACAGATAAAAGAGAGAGTGTAAGTTACTTTTAGCTGGTTTCAAGATTTCTCATATTTAAAATATTCAATAATGTTGGCATAATGCTTTTCCTTGCCTGATGCTCAATTTGTCGGTCTGCATCAAATAAACTTTGAACATTTTGTTTGAATTTAAGTTGTTCTTCTTTGTATCTGATAAAAACTTTTGTGTTTAACTAGTGTAGCAGGTTCAACTTTACTCTCTCCTTGGCAATATTGTAAATCGAACAAAGAATAGTAACATTTTTATAAAGTCATTCCAAATGTTCCTTTGTATGTTAGTATCTATTTTAATCCCTGTCAGATTAGAAACTTCAATGTTCAAAACTTATTGGTTGATTCTATTAATGCAGTAAATATTTACAAACTTTTTCCATTCAAATATATTCAACAGAATGAGAGGATGAAGGTGTAAAAGTGAATTGTTTTGATGTTTTTTTTTCACCAAGATCAGTATAATATGAGTTAATTTTACTTAGCATAACCTGTTGGGTATATAGGTCCCGGGTTCGAATCCTGGTCAGGATGGCATTTTCACACATGCTACACATCATTCATCTTCATCCTCTGAAGTGATACTTGATTGTGGTTCTGGAGGTTAAACCAAAAAAAAAAAAAAACCTGTTGGTATATATAGTACATAAAAATATAGTTATAAATTCTGCTTACCAACAATCATGAGTAATTAATTATGCTCAGGACATACTTAATTATACACAATTGTTGGTATCTGGTTATTATTATTATTATATTTTTATATGAGTTTGTTAATTCATTTTATTTTATATTACTGTCATAATTTGTTTTTTTATTAGGTTGTTTTATCAAATATGAAGTTATATATTTAACATAATCATTCTTATTATTTTTTTTAAAATAACATATTTTAAACATTTTTTTTTGTGTAAAAAACTGGTATTCAGTATCCAGGTATTTTTAAAATTTTAAAACTCTGAACTGTTAATCAGTTGCATGTGTAATAAATGAAATTTTCCTGATATACAGTTATAATGATTTCTCTTAACAAAATTCAAATCTGTGTAGACCACAGTTTTTGTTTAATCCAAACTTTCCATAGCTGTAGTTGGTTTTTTTCTGGACATATAGTCAGTATAAACTGTTTTATAATGAAGGGATTTGCATGTAGCAAAAAATCATGTTAATCAGCATTTCAAGAACAAGAAAAAGGTTTGTTATAATTATTTTATCGAAAGAAAATTATTTCTGAATTCAGTTCAAGAAATTTGAAAAGTGCAGTATTGTTATACAAACTAGCCAGTAATCTAAGCTCTCTTACTTTACATGTGAAGATTTGTTTCAATTTAATTTTGAAATTTTGTTCTTAAAAACTTCATTAGAAAACAATGTAAAAAGTCATTACCATTGCATCAATTACAAATTTCTGTTAATGACTCGGTAAAATAATAACCGACCCTAGTATTGAAGAAGTATAAACAGCCCAAAAGTTTATTCTAAATTATGCATGTGTGAATATATTATAATGATAGTTGACAATCAGAGAATTAAATCTATAAATTTCTAGATTAATTGAGTAACTTATTGAATTTTCTGAAACCTTTATCCAGAGTGCCAAAATTATTGATTTTTAGAGAAAAAAAATTTGTTTCTCTTTTTTGCAGCATCTGTACTATGGCAGCATATTTGAATAATAATGAGGATTAGTGGGGTTAATTGAACAAATAAAAGTAATTAAATAATTTTATTTCCAGAAGTTGTAGCCAATTTATCAATCATAAATGAATTCTTAATGGCTGTGGTTAAACAGCCAGTGGTTACTAGAAATTTTAAAGCTAAATTCAGTGAATGATGCTTGAAAAACTAGAAATGTAAAAACACAGAATAGAAAAGCAGTTATTAAATGCAGCATTGACAAACAGCATCAAAGAACTTAGTGTATCGATACTGAAATTTTACAGTAACAAAACATTTTAGTCATCAAATTGTTTGTAAATAATCCTATAACCCTTGAAACTGGTGTTTAAGTAGGCCTATACGATGACCTCTTCAACTTAAATGAAAAGGATTTCATGCATGTTGTGTTACAGGATGAATTCTTTGTGTGACTCAGAGACCACATGATATTGATCTATTGAATTGCATTGGATATTTCATTTTGTTCATTATGAATAGAAGAAAAAATGTGAATTATCAAAGGAAAGACAAATCATGGAAAGGAAATTATTTTACAACAACTTTAAAAAAAATAGTTAATTACATTTTTACTAAATGATAGTATCTATCTTTTTTTTAAAAAAAAAAAAAACAGTTTTTTATAAGATAATAATGATAAAGATAAATTAGAATGTTGAAGATAAAAGGTATTGATAAAATATGTAAAACAAGAATTCTTGTGGAACATGATATTGATTTTGAAAATAGCAAGTCGTCTGTTGGTTTCTCTTTTTGAATCCGGTAACTACCAGAACTCCCTATTTTAAGTTTCTGGTAACCATCAGTCATTTCACTGTACTTGTTCAGCAGTCAAAATTTGATTGATTAAATAATGTAACTCCAGCTTCCATTGCTTCGCAGAATGCGTTAGATTAAGTCAATAAATTGTTGATCCTTGCTGTCGTTCAATATGTTTGCCATTGTTTAGGTTCTTAAAAGAATTATATTACTCATGAATAATTTTAACTCTGATGCACATCCAACCTCTGTACAGCTAAATTTATAGACAAACATAACGTAAAACTAAATATCTCAAATTAGGCCAAGCACAGTTAGTAATAAAATTGCTTGCATGGGATGAATTTTCAAATGCTAGAATTTAATTGCAATGGCAAATTGAATAGTCAGTAAAACGGGTTCCTTATTTCTTTTATATATTTGATGCCTACTATTAAATTAATTTTAATGTGTTTAATAAAAATTATACAACTTATGATTTTTCTGTAAAAAGTTTTAACATTTATTCACATTAAGATACCATTTGAATAAATGGTACAAGTACAGTTCTTTGTACTTTTAGTAAAGGATAGTATATGCTGCTTACTTCAAATATTATAATAATATTTTTTTATCAGCTTTAGTAAATTAATTATTTCTTAAGCTGTTAGTAAAAATGAGCAATTACTTTCAAAACTGAATGAATTCTTTGATATGTGAGTACATAAGAGTAAACAATACCTGTTTAAATTCTAATAATTCTGTTATATCTGAAACTCATTCTGCATAAAAACTTATTTACAGTATAAACTAATAACTATTTTCTTATCGATTGGTGACATAAAATAAAATAGTACCTTATGCTTTGAATGATTAACTAGACAGTGTTAACAAAAGTTATGTTTTTCATAAGTCATTTTTTCTGTAGCCTGCATTGGTGCTTTTAAGTGGAGCAGTTTTCCTGTGAGGAATTACCACTATAACGGGTGAGTTATTACCTGTTTGAAAACTGCTTAATTAAAGTACAGGTGCAGGTAATATATGATGTAGTGTTCCTTTTTTTCTCACTTAGCATGTTGTATATTTTCAAATGTATCCCTTGAAACCTACCATAAAAACAAAACATTGCTTTCATTATTTGTCTATATAACACACTTTATTTTTCCTTATCTTTAAACTTTTTTTTGTAGTGCAGAAAATTATGTACTTTAGATTTAGTCGGTGTTTAATTACTTCAAAAAAGTTGCTGTGAAAGTTTGTTATATTCAAGACTTCTGCGTCAGAATTATTAAATCACAAATTTCAACCAACTGCAAAATTGCAGGATTCAGCAGTTTTCTAAAAATATAAATTTGCATTATTTGTTTTTGTTTTGTATGATATGCAAAAAATTAGGTACTATAAAAACTTTTTTTTATTGTTTACTTTTATTGTTATTTTACTAGCGTTTTTCTTTCTCATTTACATTATTTGATGAATAAACTAAATTTATTCTGTTATCTTTTTAATTATTCATGTGTAAAATAATTATTTTTCAGTAGAAGTTAAAGTTGCAATTTCATTGATGTTTTGTAATATTATTGTATTTGAAAGACAAAAATATATATTCCAGTTAAGTGCAAGCCCACCTGAATTCATGAATTTATTGAAACAATTTTTTTGTAGTTTTATCGTTCCTTACAAATTTTTCATTTTTATTTATGCCATAGATTTTTATATTTAATCATCAATTTATAGCATTTATATATAAATCTTATCATGGTAAAAACAAATCTTCTGTATTTCATCAATCAATGTCCTACTTCATGAAATATTTTACTGAGATGCATTTTGTGTAATATATGATTTAAAAAAATCTATATATATATATATATATATAATTTATAATTATATCAATAATTTATTTACTATAAATAGATTATGTAAATTTGGTTGTTTTAGAGATTGTATTCATATGTAATCCTCTGTCATTATCCTGCTTAATTAATAATTTTTTGACAATATGAGATTGGCCTTATTCATTTCTTTCATTATTAATCATAAAAAAAATATAAGCAGATTTTATAAATCCTTGTTTAGTTCTTGTCATTTTTAAATTCCTGTTAGCATTTAGTAGAATTAAAATGTGAATTGTTACATACTCTAGTTGGAAAATGTCTGTCAGTAAAATTGTAGCATTTGTTTTTGATTAAATTATCCCTCAAATAAAGAAGTGGTTTACAACTCAAATGATCCAGTTTGAATGACTGGGTTGAGTTGGTCAAGACAACCTCATTTCTTTACCGCCAAAAAATACATACATCACATCATAAGATATATATTTTTAAAGCTGTGTAAAAAAATTTTATTTACTATAACAAAATATATATATATTTTTAACCATCTATTAGGGAAAATCATTTTTCAAACTATGGCAGTTTGAAAACTGAAAGATGTGATTGAGTATGGTTTGTAGGAAGTGGAATCTAATTTTAGCATCTGATGAGTTACAGATACTGTAACATACCTAAATTATTAAGATAAAAAGAATGTGACTTTTATTTTAGATGAAATTAATTCATGAGAATTAATTTAAATTGTTTTTAAAGTTTTAAAATTTGTGTTATCCCTTTCACTGTAAGATCCATACGGTTATCTATCTGTTTATTTATGATATTTTTCTATTTTAAAAATCAGCTTTGAAATTATGATATGGTATGGCAGCTAATGTTAATTAATATTTTTTTTAATCGTTAAATTTAAATATTATGGTTGATATTTCAGGTCTTTGCCCCTGGATGATTCTGTAAGATCAAGAAAGAAAAGGAAAGTTGGAAGGTAATAAGTTAAATTTCCCATTGTAAGCTATTTAAAATTAACTATTTGTATTAAAAGATGACCATTATAATAAAAGTACATATATTAAATTTTTCTAGCATGGGACTTATTTTAAATAAAATAAAGTTAGCAGCAAAAACCAGTTACTAACAGTCCAAATGCCATTCAGTCAGTGATTAGATATAAACCAAGTGATCAGAGAAGTGTTATGTAACGTTGGCAGCACCATTTGAAATAAGTTTAATCCTTTAAATTTACTGAAATTAAACCAGTTTATCAATGCTTAATAAATTGTGTGTTGTGCTTTTAATAATGTGTCTGATCTTTCTAAGAGTCTTCAAATTTTGAACATAACAGTGGTGTTGAATTTTGTTAGCAGAAGACATTTCACTACCAGTTTTTCTCAGACATATGTTAAAACAATATGGAAATCTGTTTAGGTGGTTGACTGTTACAAAGAGCTGTTTTAATGTTAAATAAGAACATCGATCTGGAAAAAACCAATTTATACGTTAACTAATGGTATACTGCAGCAGGTAGATTAAAGTGATGATGCTTAACAGCATAACTGATATGCAGTGTAGTTTTATGCTCAAAATAACTGATATGCAGTTTAAATGCTAGTTCAGATGAATCTATTCAAAGTTTGAATTATAAAAATAATATAGTAGGTAGATGCCTAAGATTTTAATCTCAGATCACTTTTCAGAGACGTTTGTTACTTTTAAAGTTCTGAACAATTAATACTCTGTTATGGGGTATTGTAAGTGAGATTTCTTTTGTGAATTCTTCACCATCAGAATTACAGTTCTTGAGGAAGAATAATAATCTTGTTCTTGCTGAGAAGGTTCACCCTAGGTTGATTTATGAGGAGTCAGCAAATGTAATACACAGTTGCTCATAACTCATAAATTAGGTAATCAAATTAACAAAAACAGCATAAGTGTATATTTTATTTGCTACAAAATCTTAATTTTTTTTCCCACATAGTCTTCTTTTGTAGCAACACATTTCTCCCAACATTGAACCAGTTTTCTCATTTGTCAATGAAGGAAGAATGCTGACAGTATTTTCTTGATCTATGATCTCACTGTGTCAGTTCAGTTCAATTCTTGGTGAAATAAGTACCCTTAATATTCTTTATTTGGGGAGAAAGTGGAAATTTAAAGGCGTCAAATCAGGTATTTGGGTGTGGAATATGGTCAAATTTCAATTTCACAAGAGCCTTGGCAGTTGCATGTGATATGTGTGGCCGCTCAATGACATGTTGCAAAATTATCAGCTCTGTGAATTGTTGAACATGTTGCATTCTTCTAAGATATGTTAGAAGCACAAGAGTTTTACAGAAACTAGTTGACCATTTCCAATAGTTGCTTTACTAAACTTGTATTGCACAAAATTCTATTGTTCAATGGTTTCATCACCACAGACTGTGTTAAGATGGAAATGAATGTTACTTGCATCCCCTTTTTCTGCTCACTAAAAATTTACTCACTGTATATTGTTTTAGATGTGTTGACGTAATGGGCATAGTATAGACATTTCCATAACAGTGGCAACTGACAGAAAATGAGACTGTGTGGGTCAACAAGGTTTAAAATGTTAGTGTTAGGGGACTGAAATTATGTGATGACACCGCCTCTTGCTTTGTGTGATATTTTGTTCTCTTATGTTCTATACACTACATTTCAGCTGCCCGTTGTATTTTTGTTGGCAATTGTAGTGCATTTTTTTTATTCTTATTACAATCCTTTCTTCATAGTTAAAAATAAAAAAAATAACAAGTTACAACAGAATTTTTTTTTTTGTAGATTTATTAGTGTATCTCAACATTTTCCTATGAAATAAAATATAATTTTAAATGTATTTCTGCAATAATGAAACAAATTCAGACCTGTATGTGTTAGTTATAATATTTTCAGTAAGTGCAATGATAATAAATAAATATTTCATTTTATTCTGTTTGGTTCGCAGTGTATTATATATTGTGTTATATTAATATATGATAACTATATCTTGTTTAGTAATGGATAAATGTAATATAAACAAAGTGCAGGGTGAATGATTTTATAATTCAAAGTAATTCAAAATTATGTATTAATACTTCAGGATCTGATTTAGAACATTAATGTAAGCAATAACTTCCTATAAATATGTGTTTCTAAAATGCCTTGTCTTTGAGTTACAGTTGAGTGTCAGCTGTAAATTATATTTACAGTATGATAACCTAACTTATCATGCCCCCCACCTTGAAAACATAAGTGTTCAACAAACATAAAATTATTATATTGAAAAAAAAACATTACATCTGAATTTACTGCTTTTATGTATAGTAATAATTACAAATTATAGAAACAAGAAATGAAAGATAAAATAACATAAATATACAAGAATATCTATTAATTATTGTCACTGACTGAAAGTGGGCACACTTTCTTTTCAGATCTCTTAAGTATTTGGTTTTGAGTTTTTATTTTAGCTACTCTGACTTTGCTATCAGGACCAGGCACAGTTTTAATAATATGCCCTAATTTCCACTTCAGTGGTGGTAATTTTCTTTATGTATTAGTACAAGAGTATTAACTTAAATGTTATAAGTTATGATACAATTGCTTCCACTTCACCCTGGGTTGAAGTTTAGTGACTTACTGTTTTTGCCATCTATCCCAGAAATGTTGAGCAATCTGCTTAATTTGTTTCATCTTGTAAATCTATTTGGATTGATATCAGTAACATCTTCAGGAACAACTGTTATTGGTTGACCAATTAAAAAGTGCCCAGGAATGAGAGGACTGAAATGTGTTGGATCAGATAAGATTGGGTGAGTGGTCAAGGATTTGCTTGACTCTTATCCAAGGAAAAAAAAAATTCCCAGAGCTTGTTTGTTACTTCAACAATATTTGTCACCTTGTTGCTAAAAACTTTTGGTTTTCCTCTTCGTGATGAAAAATGCTAAAAAGCAGCCAAAAATACATTAGTAGTCAATTCCTGTACTGTTCTAAATAGATTGCTTTTGTAGATATACAAATAAAAACTACCACATAATCCTTGTTAGACTTTGCTTCTTGTCGTGAGACAACAGTATGTAAAAGAGGATCACAATAATCAATGCCAAATTTCAAAAACAGATGTGAAGGTTGAACATGATGCATCAGTATGCTACCCATGACTTCAACTGCAGCCTTTGGTTTCATTCTAAAACATGTGATGCTTTCACAACAAACAGATTTAACAACCTTTTTTCCATTTACTGGCCAATACCTGAGACAAATTGCTGTGAGTAGTGGAAGTGAACTGCATGTAATTGTTTAAAGTGTTTACAAATTTAATGATGAGTCTATTGATTCTTGATTTCTCTGGTAGTATTACTGGATGTTTTTGATCGAATGAGAAATTTGAATTTTGAAATCGACCACCCACTCTAATCACATTATTTTCATTCAAGAAAGGGAATAGTGAAATGATTTTGCTTTTATCTGAGATATTTTTTTTATTTTTTAAGAACTGATATTCATCAGGGAAATGTTTCTTTTTTTAATCTGAAAGATCTTTATCTTGCCTTATTCAATTCTTGGTAAGATAATGGACAATAAAGATGATTATTTTGCTGAGTCCATGAAGGCTCACTCTTCAATATTAGATATTTCTTAATATGTAACTAAGTTATGATTTAATTCTTTGTCTAGTATTGTTTATTTATAGCTTGTAAATTATGTTAACAAAGTTAAACAATAAAAAATGAGATAACAAAATACAATAAAGGAGCTTAGAATGCTAATTAAACATTGAAAAATGAAAAATTCCTTTAATTAAAATTTAAACATTTTTTTAAAAATGGTGGGTTATAGAAAGATTCTGAATTAATATTCATTTTTAGCGTCAAAAACATTAAAATCATGTATCACATGTTAGTAAACAAAAATTATGTTTATCAGTGTAATTTTTGCCTTCAATATAACCAGACTAACTAAACATAATGGATCGAAAAGTTTTGAAAATAATGATAATATAATTTCTTAGTAATTTTATTTGTGATTTCTAAATTTAAGTTAATTGAATACTGAAAAATGCCTGTTTCTGAGTTTGAGTAAATCCCTAATTCCTTTATTGTCATCTCTGTAATCTGTAAATTATAAGTGTTGTGGAGTTCGTCGTTCTTTGAAGTTATGTGTTCTATTAGTTTGTGATCATTTGCATGTAATTTTCATAAGTTGAATCCTGCTGTTCTAAATAATCCTATTGTTAGCACGTTTGCTAACTACTAGCCGTGCGAGGATAATTGGAAAATTAATTAAAATAAAAATACTCTGGTAAGAAAGAAAAAAACTGTATAATGACTTTAAATTTATATTAACAAAAAAGACTTGACAAATAATAGTTTTAAAACACTGTTTGAAAAAACAGTAAATTTTATAAAAAAGTATTTTAAAGAAAAAAAGAGGTATAAAATTATTATATTTATATGTATATTTAGTTTAACATTTTATTAACTCTTGATAATATATAAGAAATATGAAATGTCAAAAAATTATTAATGTGTTTAAATTATAAGTTATTTTTTAAATGAAAAACAAAAACTCACGTTACAGTAAATTAGTACCACTATAGTAGAGTCTGATTGATCCAGAACGAAGTAGAAGACAATTTAAGTTGAAGAATTAACACCATTGAATATATAACATCATAGATCAAGACTTAAAACAAACAGCAAATACTACACTTTATTAAATTGAATATGAACAT
>JAAAKQ030309325.1:0-10046 GCA_010016005.3 Zanna intricata
ACTGAAGCAACACTACAAATGACTTATACTGTTATTACATTTTTCTTTTTTATAATGAAGGTCATATATATTTAAGATATATTTAGATGAAAATAATCACCCTATGTATTTTTTTAAAAAAACAAACAAGAAAACATCTAATTTTTTTTTAACATGTGAAGGATATAGAAAATTAAGACAAGGATAACATTCACAATGATTTCAAAATAGAGGCAGGAGGAGAAACAGAAGGATGGTGGTGATAAGGGGAAACAATGGAAGATTAATGACAGAATGATGGATATGAAAATAGCAATAAAATGAAAATACTTTTATTTTTTTAGGACTCTGCATCACAGATAGGTTGCTGTGCAGAAGAGGAGAAATTTAAAGAGCTACAAAGGCAACTTGACTGGAAAACATAATAGTGGTGAAAGTGTGCTAAGTTCAGGAGTAAGAATGAGTAATTGTTGTATTTTTATAAAAGATGGTGGTTTCTTATTGGAAACTCAAGTTTAGAAAATAGTCACAAAATAGCATGGCACAATAGTAATTGTTCCAGAAGGTTGGTGATTAAGTGTTCTTTGACTGAGAAATGATTGTAAGGGTCACAGGTGTGGACAGAAGAAGGCAGAAAAGCAGGAAAGACACCTGAAGAAATGGAAAATGAAAAAGAAAGGAATTCATGTTTTCTTAAAGGTGAATAAAAACTGACTACAATAACTTGAGAAACATTAGTAGTAAACTTTTGACAAAAAACAAAAAGGACATAATCAAAAAGAACATAAAAACCAAAGTAAAATTTTTAAATGAAGTAAACAAAATAACAGTATTAAAATAAACCAAAAATGAAGCAAATATCTTTGTAAAGTGTAATGATTAGACTACATGATAAAAATTGTAGTATGTATGAATCATTATTAAAATGTATCTAAACATCTTTATTTGCATTTTATTTAAGTATAATAAAATATAATTTTTATTTCTTTTTAGTGATTTTTTTTTAATAATTTTTTTCATAAACAGAGTATTTTCTTTTTTGCATCAGTGAGGCAATAAGGACACTAATAAAACTGCAATAAATGAACGCGCTGTAAAGCACTACCAACCTTATATATCCTAGGGGTCAGCTAGGCTCTGCTGGAACCATTCCTGATCCCCAAAGTCATAATGAAATCCATAAACATTAGAATTTTAATAATGGATTTGCTGGCTGATCAAACTCCATTATATTTTGTAGCACTACATTAGTGCTATGTGACACATAGTCAAGAAGGGAGCTTATAAAAGAGGATGAAGCAATACAATATATAGGTAGTTGTTATCATATGTCAAACTGATGCAATATATTATGTTCTCCCACAAATAAAAAAGAAAAGAAAAAAAAAAAATATATATATATATATATACACACTAAGCATTTCTAAAATGGTTGACAGGCTAACTTTTTCAGATTCTACTTGTAAAACTAAACAATACTTATAAAAAATATCCTTAGAAAAATGGCAATTTGTCCTTCATTCTCTCCCTATCTGCCATTTTGTTACTTTTATATAAAAATTTATAACTCCATGTTTAGATAGAGGAATCATTAATATTTGGTAAGCAACTTAGTAATAAAATTTTAAAATTAGAAAAAAAAAAATCAGGAATTAAAAACCTTCACTAACTACAAAATGGCGACCATGTTTATTTTTCAATCCATTATATCTCCATAAATATTGTTTTATTAAAATGTATATTTTGCTAAAATATTAAGCCTCTTATTTTGAACAAAATGACATTTTTTTGAAATTGATTAACAAATAGCCGAGTTATGACAGAAAATTTGTTGTAATTTTGTGAATTTTCATGTCCTTCACTTTATGTTCAATTCAATTAAACATTAACTGTTTTTATTTTATTGTTAATTCTAATATTGTAAACAATATCAACTTTTTTTTTTTGTTTAACTTCCAGAACCACAATTAAGTATATCTTTAGAGGGATGAGATGAATGAATTGTAGTGTGTGTGAAAAATGCCATGCCTGACCAGGATTCAAACCCGGGACCTCCTGATGAAAAGCCAAGTCGCTACCACTCAGCCACGGAGGCCGGCAAATTATATCAAATTAAATAATAATTTCCTCACAATAAAATTGAATATTAAACAATAATAAACCAATTGAAATTAATTTTTCACTTTTGAATAATTTTACACAGCGACTATTGCTGATCATGTTAACAATGTAAAAATGCAATGCACATTATTTAAAAATAAAACCGTATGATTTTAAAGTTATTTAAATTCAATGTTTACTATGAGTGTTTAACATTCAATATCATCAGTTTATTTTTTAAATTGTTTTTTTATCATCATGGAGCTTGAATATTCTTTTGCAGAAATGAGTGACATACATTTAATATATGGTTTAGAAAATTGCAACAGGACAGAAGTAAAAAGACTGTACGAAAACAGGTTTACTAATAGATGCATGCCAAATAAAAAAACGTTTGAAAGACTTCACATACGATTTAGGGAAACAGGTTCATTTACATCAGGGAATCAAGACTGAGGTACACTACGGGGTACTAAGACTAGTGAATTAGAAGAAAGTGTTTTAAATTGTGTGGAACAATCCCTTATAAAAGTACACATCTTTTGGCAACACAAGAAGGTGTGGAAGAAGATTGATTGATTGAGGTGGATTTTAAATGATTACTGTCTTTATCCTTATCACTTAAGAGTGTATAGGGGCTGACTGTCAATGATTTTTCACCTAGACTGGCTTTCTGCTACTGGTTTCAAAGAGTACTGATTGAAAACCCTTTACTTTCGGCAAAAATTCACATTTAAAGCTTCTTTCAACAGGAATAGTGTTCAAAACTATCACAATCTGTATATCAGGAGCAATGAGAATCTTCAAGATACGAATCAAAGTAACCATCAACATAGATTTTCTCTGAATACAGGGAGGTATTTTTAATGCCTATCTTTTGGGTCCAGTCATTCTACCAAATCGTTTAAATGGAGAATTAGAAAATTATTTTGCTCATTTGACCGAAAATCTTTCACATTTATCACAAAATCTTTCAGCACCATGATGGTGCTCCAACTCATTTCAGTCAGTCAGTATGACATTTCCTGCATGAAATTTTCCATGATAAATGGATCCTGGAATTTTTCAATGGTTAAGACAATTTCTCTGAAAAAAAGACTGGAAACTGGTGTAATTTCTAATAGTGGACACTTTGAATATCTCTTATAACTTTTAACAATTGTTAAAAAATAAAGTATACCTAATGTTATACAACAATTGATGTAAGATTATCACAGGTAGTTATTTTAATTTTTTTTAATTATTAGGTCTATTATCGAGAGAATATTATAATTTTTAATTTTGATACTAATTTTCAATAAATAAAAACAACATTTCCTTGAATTGAATTAGGAGGACATGAAAATGAACACAAAATTACAAAATAAATTTTCTGCCATAACTCCGCTATTAGTAAAAAATAAAATGTAATAATATTGTATAATAAATTGTAATAATATTTAAAAAAAATAAAACGTCATTTTGTTCAAAACAAAAGACTTATATTTTAGCAATACATACATTTTGATAAAATTTATATTTATGGAGAAATAACGAATTGAAAAATAAACATGGTAGCCATTTTGTAATCTGTGAAGGTATTTAAGTCCTGATTTTTTGCTAATTTTAAATTTTTACTACAAAGACACTTACCAAATATTAATGTGACTGCTCTATCCAAACTTGGAGACATCAATTTTTATATAAAAATGACAAAATGGTGGACAGAGGAGAACAAAGGAGAAATTGCCATTTTTCTTAAAGATACTTAGTTTTACTTGTAGAATCCAAAAAAGGATAGTTAGCCCATCATTTTAGAAACATCCTGTATACACATACATTTTACTAAAATTAATCTTTTTAATTTTAATTTTCCTTTGTACCATTAAATTACACCTAAATTCTATTAATATTAAAACTACCTAATATAGAATATTGAGATAGACCATATCTGAACTTAATTTTCCATGAAAGTATTTTTGCAGGATCCTGCATCCATTATTTCATAATAAAAATTTAAAAATAAAAATACTTAAATAGTGAAGATTACATATTAATTTATAATACAATATTATTTTACATATATTTTATATATATGCTACTGGTTGAGTTTTTTGTAAGACTATTTTTCTCAAACACCATCTGATGGTTTATCAAATTGAAATTTGTTTGTATGTATAGTATATGTAGTATTTTTCTAATATATTTAATTTTATGTTATCTTTATTAATTTCTAATATCTAAATTTATGTAGAATGTTTATTGGATGGTCTGCCGTATTAAATAAACTTAATTTATTATTTTTGTAATTTCTATTATGTTCAAGAAATCTAGTTTTAAAGTATCTGTTTGGTTTTCCTACATAAATATAATAACAATCATTACATTTCATTTTATAAATTTCATGTAGGTTGTTTATTACACGGCTGCCCCAAAAAGAATATAATGTATTTAGGATGTATGTATGTTTGTTCCACCATTGCAACACAACCAATTTAGATTACGACCCTGCATTGAAATCCTTATGTTACTGGGAGTTTATTAGGATATATATATAGATAGATATAAATAGATACTCTACTATATACTACTAATTATACTATATATAAAACAGTCACCTGCATGCTTTTTATCCTATATTAAACAGCAATGTTTGTCACCTGCACACGAGTTCTTTTGAAAATCAAATGCAAATTTCAAAAACCATGCCCAGAAGATTCTGATTTTTAACACTAGGTGGGAACTCTAATTGTGTCAATGCTAATAAAATAAAAAAGGCACATGAATGGCTTTTGCATAAAAATCACTTGTATGTTATTTGCAAGTTGATTTTGAAAGAAAAAGTGATGAAATAAACAAAGCAATGCTGCAATCAGTAACCATTCAGCTAAATCAATATACTGGACAAAATGAACAATGTCATTTCCAAAATATAGAGAATGGGAAGTTTATAGTACGTGGTCATTTTCACTAAGGTAGTAACTGATTTGGAGTAGAATCACACAGTCACCAGTGTACGACAAATGCTGCAACTGTCACTGCATATTCAGAATTGAAACTTCTGCCAGAACAGTTGTCATCAGAACTGTACAGGGTTTTGTTAGCTGGTGACAGTTACTTCTAGCAATGCTTGATGCAATTGATAGATGGGCCACACTATCTGAATACTAAAGAATTGTTGTCCTGTGTGACTGTCAGTGAATATGCAAGTTCAACCATATATAGTTGACGAATTTATCAAGCTCATTGCAACTGAAGAATTAACAGAGGGCTACTTTAGCAATACAGAATCAGGCATCGAGCATTTCTTCCAGCGTCAAGAGCGCAGGATCATGACCGGTCAAAACTAGTACTCAGTTACTGTATTTAAGGCTAATACTCATTTCTATAACTTTGATCCCATTCAAGGGGGCCAAAAGGATTTGTAACAAGACTAGTTACAATGCAGACACCTGTTAATTCCAGTCTTCTATGGGTAGAATGCAACAGATCTGTAATTTTCCATCAGCGTGGTGTATGCTTTGTTGGTCCTGTTTTTATTGCTCATGACATACAAGATCAATTGTTGCAAATGATGAGGATTATGAGAATGAATGTGACAATTTAATTTATAATAAATGTAAGATAGTGAAACCATTACTATTAGTATAATGCCAATTGACATACCAAATATGAACTCTATTTTACATGATGTTACCACCAGCCGTCCAGTACCTATTTATCAGTTGAAGCGTAAAACATCTCCAACAGCGTTATGAGAATTCAAAGGGGGCTGAGAAATTGGCATGAGTCTAACTGTTTCCAAATGGTAGGAATGGGTTCAGAAAATTCCAATTATAACTCAACTTGACTATTTCCAATCAAGGACAATGAGTAACAAAAGGAGATTACAAGCCAATGAGTTCTGTTATGCCCTATGGACTGTAAAGTTACATAAAGCTCAGAAAAATGTTTCTGTTTGTGATCACTTATGCCAAAATGTAGTTGAGCCTAATAATGTTGTTCAAAACATTTATCTTGAGATGTGTAATATTCAAGGAACCCAGTCATATTGGCATAAAGCCTTCATGAATCTAATGGCAGTGGTCTGAGATTTAGGGGCTCTGCACGTTCACATTACATTGTGTAATGATCTGCATTGGCTGGACATCCCACATTTTTGGCAGTTTTGTTTTTTTCATTTTTAACAGATTTAAAACTTGTTTTATTACTATTATTATTTTTGTTTTTTTAAATATTTCATCTAACTAATATGGTAGATCATGTAATAAACAATAAACAATCTACACAAATTTAAAGATATCAGAAATTAATAAAGATGACATAAAATTAAATATATTACAAAAATATTTCATATACAATAAATACAAACAAAATTTCAATTTGATAAACCATCAGACAATGTTCGAGGAAGACAGTCTTATAAAAATCGCTACAGATACAGTTGATTAATTACAGACACAAATGTAAATTAATATGCAATTTCATTATTTTAGTATTTTTATTATATAATAATAAAATTATTTCAATAATGACTGAGGATATGGGATCCTGTGTAAGTACTTTTATGAAAAAATAAGGTAATATAAGTCTAATCTTAATATTCTCTATTAGGTAGTTTATTTAAATATATATAAAGTAGTACTACATATATAGTTAAAGAATAATAAATTAATTACTGTATTATAAATAGTAATTGATAGAGAATTAGTCAGAGAATCAAGTAATAGCTACTTGCTTTTGACTTCTTTTCCTTTATCTTCGATGATAGGATTTTCTGTGTCAGTAACAAATTTAAAAGGAAATTCATTAACAATATAAATGCTTTTGCATCCAGGCTCTAAAGCAA
The DNA here is from genome assembly GCA_010016005.3 of Zanna intricata. Classification (NCBI taxonomy): domain Eukaryota; kingdom Metazoa; phylum Arthropoda; class Insecta; order Hemiptera; family Fulgoridae; genus Zanna; species Zanna intricata. Next base: position 6,908 of record JAAAKQ030309325.1, read on the forward strand.
GATAATCTGGCAATCCGTTTCCCTTTAACTGCCGAACACTCTGCAAAGTCCATCTTCCAGAAGATTCTGAGGAAAAAATAAATAGAGTATCATTTAATTTAAACTTTAAATTTTAAAATATTTCACTGTAATTATTATCTTCAAATGACTGATAAAAGTAAAAATAACCTAAACTAAATCATTCGGTAAACAATAAACTACCCCGACAATATTTTGATACTTATTTTTGATGGTGATATGAATTTCTATGTCATTAAATGCCGAGGTTGTATAAAATTTTAGGCATTAGGTTTCACTTCCTTAACTAACTGATTAAGCAATAACAGAACATGCTCAAAATTATTTAATAATAATTTTTTTTGATCCACTTAACAATCTCAGCTGTTTCCCAATCAATTTAAACAAATGAGGTGTCACTTTGTTTAAAATAAAAGGCTTAATATTTTATAAAACATAAAAAAATAATAAGTCAATAAAAATAATATTTACAGAACTATTTAAGATTAAACTAATGGCTATCATTTTGAAATTTTCAAATGTTAAGATTTTATTTAATAAAAATGTAATATCTTATTCATTTTATTTGTCATCAATATCATTAAAATATCTCAATCTATTCTTAAGATATAAATTTTTATAAAAAAAAAAAAAAAAAAAAAAATTGTAGACAAAGGGAAAATGAAATGAGACAGGAAAATTGCCCAAGTAAATCTTTTTGTTTATCTTGATGTCCTGACCCAGAGCCGTAAGTCTGTACCACAATTACATTCATCTGTCAACCATTTCTTATATATATCACATCCATATCTTACATGAATAAGAACATATTACCTAAATACACAGGACTCATTATATCAATAAACCCCATTTATCATACTTTTCAATTAGCATTGAATATATTAATAGAATACTACCAAAGCTAATTTTTTTTTTTTTTTTTGAATGTTACAAAGCTTTACTTTTATTATTTAAATTAAATATCAAATTCTTATTTTATAATAACTCTGAATTACAAATAATTTTGGTGTTAATTTTTTTGGTGTTTTCAAATCATTTTGAAATACAGAAGATTGAAATTTTATGGAGCTTTAACAGTACAGGATTTTGTAATACCTTTAGTAATCCAATATCTTTCTTTTAATGCTCAAACTGTTTCTTTTAGATTACACAAAAAACTAAAAGAAAGACCTTCTGAAAATAATTAAGAAAATCTTACATTTCTTATCAAAGGTAGAATTGGTGTTATTTCTCTTATTTGTTTCTGACAATAATATTCTCAACTTTTTGGCTGAATCTTTGAAATTAGTAAAATGTAAGTCAAGACCAGTATATGTATGTCTAAACACTTACAAGTGCATAATAATATAATAAAAAATGAAAGAGATCTACAATACTGTAATGGTGAAATATAATGAAAAAATAAACATGATAGTTAATATTGGAAAAAAAAATTATGAAAATCAGAGAGAAAGGCAATAAATAAAGTGGAAATGTGCAGCAATAGAATAGCTTATGAGTTATGAATATTTAGAAATTATAGTTCTAACAATGGTTCAATATTTGAAAGGCAAGAAATACATATCAGATCCTTTTTAACCCAAATAAAATGTTTTATAGGAAAATAAAAAGTAGCAACATTTGACATAAAAATGTACCAAACACTGTCAATTCACTAGTATATATATAGTATAAGATCCACTAACAATGAAATAAAAAAAATTAAGTGATTGCTTACATTGTTAAATATAATACATCATCACATTAACAAAATCAATTTTTTAATGAAAAATTATTCCAACTTTAATATATAGAAAAGAAAACAATGAAGAAATTAATCTTTTGTTATTTCCATATTAAAATATACACATTTTTTTATCAGTTTTGGAATTAATTCAGTAACAATTTTTTGAAATTTTTTGCAAACCTTAACTTTAACTTAAATAAATTTAAAAGTAACATAGCTCTATGTCAGATTTGTACATAGAGTTTAACAACATGATTACAACTGAAGAGAGATGTAATGAAGATGTAATGATTTAATCAAAATGAAGACTTATACTGAAGCTTGTTCTATTTAAATGGACTTTAGGAAACTAAGTACAAAGTTTATGCATTTCTGAGTTGCTCACACTTGCAGAAGAATGAAAATACATGATAACATTCAAGTTTATGATATTTGGAAGAACTACAAATGGATCTGACTGAATGATTCAAAGATGCTCTTGGCATAAGGATTCTGCATTGACGTTTAGAGCCATTTTTAAAAGTAAATGAAAGAGAAGTAAAGTTACAAGAACTGAAAAAAATTAACAACTAATGAAGAGTTAAGGTTTCATTTCCAGATCCAGAAACAAATTCCAAATATTTATACTGGATTACGAGAACCATTGTTAAAAGCACATAGTGGAATTTCCATTATCACATAGTAGAATAGATTTACTGCTGCCAAGGACTACTAACAAAAAATGAAGTTGACTGCAGCTAGCTGAATGCAGCAATATAAGTTGCTCCCTGATAATTAGCAGAATGCAGAAAAATAAGTCACATTACATGGTGTCATGTATTTACTGTAATAATAGCTAATATGAACTGAAATCACTTCGTTATGATGAAAATACCATATCTGTGAATAATAAAACATATCTAATTAAAAAATAAATTAAAACTTAAATGCAAATGAATCATTTTTGAGAAAATTCTATGCTTCAATAGATATATTTTTTTAAGTATACAACTTACAACTGTTTATAAAACATGTCAGTAAAAGCAAATAATACCAAATACTAAAAAAAAATAACGTAAAAACAAAAGTAATTATCTCACTTTGTCTTATAAATTCTGTTTCATTTATTAACTTATAAAGATACTGTGAGGGAGGTTACTATATATAATATATAGAATGTTCATAAAAACAGTTTCAAGAATTCAGGGGATGGTCTTCCACATCGAAATAAAGAAAACTTTATATCAACATATCTCCGGAACATCATATGTCAAAGATACTCACTAAAATTATCCTTAGAAGAGTAGAAAAGAAAATAGAAGAGGTATTAACTGAAGACAGTTTGGATTTAGAAAGCAGATGGGAATGAGAGAGGCAATTTTAGCACTAAGGCAAGTACTAGAGAAACAGCTGAGG
>JAAAKQ030309358.1:0-10045 GCA_010016005.3 Zanna intricata
TGAACCTTAGAACTCTCGACTTCGAAATCAGCTGATTTGCGATGTCGCGTTAACCACTAGACCAACCCGGCGGGTTTAGTTCCTTCTAGATTCTTCTTTTCATTATTATTATTCTCTTTCTTTCTTCTTAATTGGAAAAAATCCGTCATCATGCTCAATTTTACTAGTCCTGTTATGCTATAATCCTCTTGAGTATATATATTATATATATAAAAGATATGAACCTTCATATAATAATTTTTTTTTAAAAATAAGAAAACTTTACAGGTAATAACAATTGACCGAAAAAATATATATCTACATCATTTAAATCAATTTATTACCTTCACTCTTCAACTAACGCCTACTTTAGCGAGTTAGTTGGAGTCAGCATTACATATTTCTATAAATTAAGCATCACTTTTCAGTTTTCTATTAGAAAACATAAGTTTTAACAATTTATATTTAAAATAAAATTTATAATCAAAAGATATGTGGTAACATATATTAAACTGCTACATTCAACAGAAGTGTCGGAATAACAAAATATTAGTGCGACAAAACAGTGCAAAATTACTAATTACTTAAGGTTATAGATTTCAACAGAAAACCGCAGTTCCATCAGTAACAGTGCCAACGACGAGCACAGGACTATTCAAATGGAACCTCATTGAAATACAATCGTTAGCTTTTACAGTAAGTAAATAAAACGTACAACAGATTCAGAAAGAAAAATTTTTTTTTTCTTTATAAAAGTTTAATTTTAGTCTGTATTTAATATATTAGAGATAACCCTACAATAACATCGCAAATATTTTTTAATACCTCATTAATAAATCAAACAAATGACAGTGAATTTTCCGGTCCCGAAAAAATTTTTGGCGGAAATTTTAATACTGCAAAGGTAAAAGAAGAAGATTGCCTCACGTGGAGCTGCTGGATAATTGGAAAATTCTTCGATTAACTAATCCAGGGAAATTCTGCGATTTATAATTGCATAGTAAAGGTAAAATGAAAAATAAATGTGAAGGCGGTATTAATCTTCGTAGCACAAAAGCTTTCATCTTACCATCTCAGATTCTTCCAAGTCAGATAAGGAAAGATACTGTTTTTATCAGAGAATTTGAAACACTTTCAAATTCAATTTCATAATTAAACTTCTAAGGAAAATATTTTACTGGACAATTAATAATAAATTAATAAATACTGGACATTAACCAAAATAAGTTAAATGAATGGAATTACAGATTTTTTTTTAAATTTCAAATTAATGTTGCAAGTATAAGAAATTTGATTTAAAGCTGAAAATAATTTTATTTATTGAAAACACGAAAATCTTATAAGGAAAATCAGCAGAAACTATTGAAGGTTTAGCTCACCCTAAATAAAAAAATATTCGGTACTTTTTAAAAATTACAACAAAAAAAATTGTAAAGCTTAAATCCCAAAATAACAAATTATGTCTCTTAAAAATTCAATGAAAAATAAATATTTTAGAACGACCGATATAACGAACCAGGGTAACAAATTGTCCCGATTAAGAAAAAGAGAGGGAAAATAATAATGAAAGCAAGAATCTAGAAGGAAGTAAAAGGGATTCTTTTCTTAGAATAATGGGAATCTGTTCTTTGTAATACAGACAATGGCACCTCCAAACGCTGTTGTATGACCAGAAGTGGTAGAGGACCGGAATAAGAATTTATAAAAAAAAACGTAAGGGCGCGGACAACGAAAATTATTACACTTCAACAATTAAAGCGACGAGTTGAGTACTATTTCTACAAGTCGGAGAAATAAATACCGTCAGGGAACAGTTCGGCGCAGTCGTGATAACAGCGATATCAATAAGTATAGTAACAAAGAGTGAAGGGTACGTAGCAAATATTCCAGAGGGGACTGTGGGTGAATACAAGAAGTTGTTTGGTGGGTAAACAACTACTCGTACAACAAATACCTACACAAAAAAAAAAAAAAAAATTGTGTGGATGTGTGTGCGGAGGGTTATGAGTGTACATGGATATTCCTTATTTGATGCTGTGTTTGTTTGTGTTATTTGTTACAGGTCCCTTACTGGACAGGCCTAGGAAAGAGATTCCGGAGACTAACGGAACATCCCCCCCCCCGAGACTGAGTAATGCTTAATTGCGGGTCCGGTCTCGGGACGGGTGAGTTCTTCGGAGAGGGAGGTTTAGTCGGTATGGGGCAGGTCATATTATGCCAATCAACATCCTGGCAGAACCTGTTAGCCTGGTAGCTAACCCGGGACAAATAGCGGCCCGGGTCCGACCTCGACACTTCGTGCGTAAATGGCATTCTTTCATCTCCGAACAAAAAAAAAAAAAGGTTATTGGTGAACAGTAGTAAAAATGACAGTATTCCATTCATTCATAAAGTGTAGGATCTACAATGAACAGTAAAAGTAATAATACTTAGAAAAAGGGAAGTGTATGAACTTTAGACTTTTCTATCGTTATCTTATCTTGTTGTTAATGCAATATTAATTTCTATCAGTCTAGTCACTGTAAAGAGTTTAGAAAATAGGATTGCAATGTGGTATTTATAATTTGTCATTTAAATAAATCTTCGTCTTTTTCTTTTAATTACTATTCTTTATGTTATAACTACTTATATAACTAATTATTTTATTTTCTACATTTTTAGAGTAATAAATTGCATTTATAAGAAATATTTACGTTTGTTATTTTCTCAATATCCTTGTCGAATCTCGAACACGCGATACTATTATCCACTATAAACCAGGATAATACAAATAATGTAGGAAATTTTGAAAGATACTGGGAAAATTTGGAAATAGAAAATGAAAAATTAAATAAAACCATATTAAAATAGCAGAAGATTTCAATGGTCAAATAGAAAAAATGAAAAAGTTATAATAGACGAATATCCAGCCCATAAAAAGACAAATAAAAGAGGAAAAAGAATAAATTAATCTACATAAACCTTGTCTATGTCATTACTCTACGAAAATAACCAAACGCAATAGTAGGAGAAATAATTGCGATATTATATATCAAATATTCAATAATAAAGTAGGATATCTAAATATTTTGACTTCGATCGCTATCTAACCCAATTAAACTAAAACGTCTTCTAAAAGCAGATATTAAAAGAAAAAGAAATTAAAGACTGAATATAAACAAATGAATATAATAATGAACTAATTGTAAAGTTAAAGACAAAGTTTCATAAATTAAAGAAAATAATTGGGAAAATTTTAAAGAAGAAATTTTAAAATCAGCAAAGAACTTTCTCAAAAAGTAAATATAATAATAATAATAATAACTGTGAAAATACATTACAAAACACAGAAAAGATTTGGAAGAAATTAATTCCAATACAACTGGAGAAAACACGAAAGAATGGATAGAACCCAGAAAAGTAACATCTAAAATTATAAATATTGAAAAAGCTTATATGAAAACAGCAACATAAAATAATTGACTTCTACCAAACTTTTAGACCCCAGTTAAAGAGTTTTCAACAGATATGCACTAACTTTAAAAATGAAAAAGGTGAACTAACGATGAACTATTAGACAACATAGAAACCCTCTAACTAAATATTAATAACATAACTAATAAACTGCTCACATCCAAGAAAAAAGATTTACAATTAACAAAAATAAATCTAAAACACAAACTTCAGTACCACTAAAAATCTTAAGTTAAAAAAGAAATTATCCTAAATCTAAAAACAGCAAAACCAGTCACGAAGTTAAAGTTGCGGAAATGCTGAAATATGACAGAAGAGTTATATGACAAATCAGAGATATTATTTGAAGAAATATGGTGAAGGAAGAAATCTCAAAAAGCAGAAAATTCTCATTAATACTCCTTTCCGTAAGAAAAGGAGATAAAACTGTGATTCGAATAACTGTACAGGTATATTCTATCAATACTATATAAAATACAATCTTAAGTATTATTAAACAGAATATAACCATAACTGAAAACGAACTAGGTGAATATCAAAATGAATTTCGATCAAGAAGAAGTTAGACCGTACAAATTTTTAACGTAAACTCAGATAATTAATATATGAGTAAAAAAGCCAAAAATCCAAAACTGATAACAATTTTTGTAGATTTAAAAAAAATATACGATTATTGTTTTTAAAGAAAATCATTATTTAAAATATTAGAAGAATTTAAAACTGACAATATTACGTATAAGATTTTACGTATTACGTACAAAATTTTTTGTACAGTATTACGTACAAAATTTCAATAGTTAACTTTTTAAGAGATATATCAAAACCTTGATTAAATAAAACATACAATGCTGATAAGATTATAATTTTACGGACACCTTTATAGAATAAATGAACGCAGATTAATTAAACAAATTTTTAAGTTTTTTGATAAAAGAATTAAAAAAAACATGCAGATTTAAAGAAACAGAAAAGAATTTCAAAAGTACTCAATAAATAAAAAAAAAAAAAAAACAGAATTCTGAACAATCGAGTTTTCAGAAAAAGCAAAAAATGAATCTGAATTTCGAAAAGAGCAGAAAAAAAAGCAGAATCGTAAACGATGATGAAATGAAGCCTCTGTAAACATGATCCTTAGGTAACTTAGAAAAAAATTTATAAAAATAAATTAACAAATACAAATTTCAACAATTCCAAGTTTCGTAGATTCCAAGTAGATTCGAGTCGTGGTAAAAAATAAATGAGACCTACAGTACACAAAAAGGACTGTGGCAGAAACGATGAAACTAAATTAATATAGAATTAAAAAGTTAAGACAACAGCCGAAGAGAACGAATACATCAGTAGTATATTTTCCTAATTTTTTTTTCCCGTCAATAATAATAAGAAAAAAGAAGTTACCGTGGCCGGTAAAATTAAATTGGTTTCAGTTATACATATTGTACGAGTATACGTAGGGATGTGTGTGTGTGTATATATATATATATATATACACCCCGTTACATATATATATATGGACCGATATAGACCTCTCAAGAAGTAATGGAAAGAATCCATTAAGGTTAATAAAGTAAAATTAAAGTCAGATAAAAGAAAGGCAGAAAAGAGATTAACCTAAAATAAGTATATTTAAATGGCTTTATTACTTAAACAGTTTAATAAAAAAATCTGGATAAAAAAATTCTCCGTACACTTTTTACGTTGTCATAATTAAAAACGGAATCAGGAGAAGCTATACCAATAGTTCAGGAGTCCTGTTTTTTATTAATTAATTCTATCAAGAAAAATATAGAATGATCATTATTAACTGGAAATGTATTCAGAACTTATTTATTAGTACATTACATATAGATGTGCAATAAAATTTTAAAATAACAAAAATAATTATTTAATGAAGTTCCTAAGTGTTTTAAGTTTTCATGTACGCCCGATAACAACATATTACGCATCATTAGTAACCGATCGACAGGAAATGTAATTTTGTCACGGCTAATCTGACCACGCCTTAAAACGTTCTAACTTCCAAAAGTAAGCACAGTTTAATTCTATATAATAATATGTAATCGGTAATATACTCGCCCAGAAAACACCTTCAAATTTATTGTAATACCGAGCTTTGCATAATTTACAAGCTTTTCTTGAAACGCTGAAAAAATAATCTGTCATACAGAAAATTTAGCTAGTATATAATTGCAAAAAATAAAATTCCTTTAAAAAATGTTGAAATTTTAAAGGAAATATAATTACAAATGAAGATAAAATGCACTTCCAAAAGTTTAGGCTAAAATGCCGAGATGATAGCGTGTAAAAATAGACAAACGGGGGACCAAATATAAGATTTTAGAAGAACATCAACGACTACTGATGTAAGAGGTTTTTTACTGGATCCAGTAAAGTATTAGCATTGTCTATAATTTACTGCCGTTGAATTATCCGATTGCTAATACCAGCATGCTGAAAAGGTTGCCTTAATACAAAAAAAAAAAAAAATAAGAAACTAGTGACACCGATGCCATAAGTGACCCTCGACAACTCAGAAACGTACATGAAGACCAAAGAGTGCGTCCATAATAAGATTAAGAACTTTTAAATGTCTATGAGCGATTATTCCCCTAATAATAGCATTAAGTAGTATAAAATATTTGTTTATTAAAATGTCGTAATTCTAAAACCTATGTAAAAACATCGAGCACTAGTAACCTATTGCGATTACTAGTATTTAAATTCTAGATAATATTAAAAATTCATTGCAGTCAAACCAACGCCATAGTACTATATACTTGGTGTGCGAACTGAGTTATTACAGCGCTAATAACGCGGGGATTTAAAGAACCTATTTAAATAAATGTGGGAAATTACGCGTGCCCTACAACTGAATTGAGCATAATAGGTTATTCCAAGGTAGCGTTTTAGCCCTTGTGCGTGTTATCCCTAACAATCGTTCGGTGCTAAAATCGTAATAAAACTATACAGGAATAATGTAGAAAACACTCGGTGTAAGCGGCAAATTTATCTGCTTATTAATGATTTAAATATGAAATAATGTATAACAATTGAAAAAGTATTCGTATGTTATCGAAGAGGATTCTGGAAAAAAAAACAACCGATTTAAGGTACAATTCATTTTTATATTCTATTTGCGACCGGTATAAAAGGGCTGTGAACAATCAAGTAAGGATATTACACGGGATATCTAGCCCACTGCACGGACTCTAAACACGGTTTAGAGCAAACTCTTCAAAATGAATTGCTACAAGAATGACCAAAATCTCCCTTCAGTATCTCTCCATCCCACTTATGATCCCATAACTGATATAAAGACTTAAAAATAACCACCTCTTAAAGCTTTATTACCAACCTTTCGTTGACTTACATAAAAAGGGTCATCTTCATACAATCACCTTTTTATTATTTCATAAAACATAATAGGTTATACACGATATATTTCACCAATATCATAAGAAAATTAACAATCCCGTCTACTTCTTTATCCATAATATTAAATTAAATTAAGTTCATTTATGCGATGGCGTTTCGTAAAGAACACGAAAAATTCACCAATAGGGAACACCCATTTTTAATCAAATTAAAATTTACATACAGCCTATTTTAAAGGAATTTAATTTATAATAGAATATAATTTATGTAATTTATATATTTAAACAATGGAATTTAATTTATAATAGATATTATGTCAAAATGCTACTAATTCATTAAATTATTATTAGAACAAAGATTATAATTAAAAATCATTTATTTTTACAACGCCTCGAATCTACTTATGTAAGACCAAAACAATACTAAACTTGGAATTGTTGAAATCTGTATTTGTTAATTTATTTTTATAATTTTTTTCGCCCCCAGTTTATAATTTTACAAAATATATACATATTTTATAAAAAATAATTTTAATTTTAGAATACGTTACCATTTTCTTCTTAGGGCTACGTTAATTTAATGTACTTTACACTTTACAATCTGCTGCGACACTTACCTGGAAAAAAAAGAAAAACAATTTAACAAAAAAAATAAATAAAATCAATTTTTATAATTTTACTTTTTCATTAAAGGGAATCTTTATTTTAATTTTGAATAAACCATAAACAAAATTTTACTTTCGATAGGACATGGATCCTAATTTGAAGACTTGATTGTCATAATGTAACTGTCAAAAAAAAATAGTATAAAAATAATAATAAATAAATAAAATTACTATTATAGTGCGCGAAGCTATAAATAATGTTTGTCTGAACAATTATTTCTTTCTAAAAACAATAAAAAAGAAATATCGTAGCACTATTTCAAGTAAAAGAAACAAGAAGTTTTTTTTTATCATCAGTTTAATTACTCTAGCCGTAGAAAGAAAAAAATAGCCAAGGACTATAGTTTTGTATTGTTTCAGCTAAAACATTAAATTTTAAGATTTAGCGTCCGGTAAATATTTGCGAAAATGATAATAAATTGCGGTATTTTTTCCTTCATTTCATTTCGAACCGGGTATATCGATATATCTCTTTACACTGCTTGTTCCACTCTTTTCTGCGGCTGTGAAATACGTAAAGTACCCCATATATTAAATATATGTGGCATAACTTACTCGCTTAATGAGTGTAATATCTTTCAGTATACAGTTGGTCCTTTTCGTGAACAAAGTGAAGGTGTCACTTAAAGGGTTGAATGTCATATCATTTCGGTGATCTTTCCATGCTCATATGCAACCGTGTTACCTCAGTGAAAAAGGAAACCGCTTCAATCCTCATTTTTTGAAGTAAGTACAGTATGGGATGCTTGTCATAGAGAGAACAATGAAATTTTGTGGTTAGTAACATTAATGTATTCGTCCCTTTAAAAAGTATAAATTGCGCTTATCTATTAAGTTACCACCAATACCGAAGTTCAAAATAATAATTGTTAATTAAATTTAAAATGTTATCGATTAAATATAACAACTTTTACAATTGTTTTAAATAATCTGTATAGTTTACTAACAATTACTGCGAAAATAATTAAATAACATTGAACACAAAGGGATAATGAAAATAATATAACAAAAATAAAATTACATATTAATATTTTTTACATTGTAGCTTTCAATAAAAAGAATATGCAAGGAAAATGGTTTATTACAATAAACAGCAAGTTCTTCAAATGTTATAGACCTAATGTTAGAAATGTTGAAATGATATTAGACTTTTTTATTGTTTTCGACCTATTTTGGTTAAGTAACCCTAATTTATGTAAAAAATAATAAATCATATAAAATAAAACACTTGTACCGTATGAAATCCTTTTATCATCTTAAAATCGTCATCATTTGGTTTTCTTTTAGCTTAAAATAACTTTAATTAAATATTTAAAAAATAAAAGAATTTATAATACATGTTATGTTTTATGGGTGGGGGGGACAATAAATAAAACTGGAGTAATCAAACCTGTACATTCCACTTTAAAATTAATTAATCGAGTCAAAATTTCTTTGGATCGCAAAGACCGCTTTAATCAACAAGTACACCAAAAAATATGCATATTTTATGTACGGGTTTGAAGACAATGCTTTCTAAATATTGGTAAAAAAAACAAAAAACCAGGGAATTATTTTTCTTCTAGACAGTAATAAATTAAAATGAATACTTATGTTTATTTTATACAGAAAAAATTCCCGAAGATGTTTTTATTTCTCTGGACAGAGATTGGCGAATTAAAAAAATATGAATATTGTACGAAATACGAAAACTATAATATTGAAATTCTGTAAAAAAAAAAAAAAGACATTATAACTAACCGCAAATTCCAGAACTAACATTTAAAGTTGGAAATACACAGTTATAAACAAAAAAGAGGTTTTAAAGATAAAACTTGGTTCCTCTTACTTCCGAAATTGTACTATGCGGCTATTATAAAGACAAAAAGAAACAAAATATTTAGGGAAAGATATGAAAAAAACTGAAAAGAGCAAAATTAGTTATCGATACAATCATTAATCAGTAGCTACAGCTTCTGCCGACGACAAAGTCACAGACAATAAAGAGCTCTAAGATCATAGAACTATGTTTTAGTCACAAAGACGAAACTGTTCAGCGATCTCGAATTACAGGACTAGGGATGCTTCAGGGTTAGAAAAGGAAAGTTTTGGTAACGGGTACGTATTTCTAAGAATGCTTGAGAAGTTAGGGCTTAATTTGAAAACCTCACAACAAAGGAACTAATTTTACAGAACTTCGTAATAACGTCATAATTATCGTTGTGTTAAACGCCTACCTTATAAACAAAAGAAAAGTAATTTAAAAAAAAAAGTTATCAAAAGTTGTCTCTCGTTTCAAAGATACGACACGAATAAAAAGTTCGTAAATAATAACATTACATATAAATATATTTCAAATAAAACATGAAATAGAATAATATAAAAGTCTACGATAACGATCTAATTCTAAAATGTACAGAAAAATAAACAACACGATCATTTTTGACAACAAAAACTTCTCATTGACAATTATAATTTGTAATATAATACTATGATTAAAATTGAAACATTATTTTAGTATGTTAACACATTTGTGTTAAGTTTAATTTCTTCTTATTCACATATTTTTTGTAATTTTAAAATGAACAAAATTAT
>JAAAKQ030309380.1:0-10045 GCA_010016005.3 Zanna intricata
TACAGCAGAGCCCCAAACCGGGGAGCCGTACAAGATAACTGATGTCGCAGAAGACATGATTACTCGTCTCTTGCCGGTCCTAGGTCCCTGCCTGGACATCATCAAGCTCCTGAGAGTCTTCGTGGACTTGTCTGCCTTCTCACACGCGTACTTAATATGTATAATATGTAGGTATAGCTATACCTACAGACCCAATTCATTTGGATGAACGGCTTGTAAATTGCCTTCACGTAAAAGATCCTCATTGAGAATAATTTAGAAGGAATCCAATATTGAATTATAAAATAACAAGTTTGAAGAAAAAAATTCAATATCTTAATAATAAGTTATCAAAAATTCTTACATCAATTCAGGATTGATGTATCATCGAATTATCGGATCATTTAATTAAGATTTTTGGGTGAAAATTTATTTTTTCTTCATAATTTAATTTTTCATTATAATACTTTACTCCTTAATATTAACCTGAAAGTTTATTGCCCTTCCCTTTGAATTTTTATATTTCTTGACATATTAAGCACTTTTTTGAAGAGATTGAGAAAATATCATTAAATATACGATTAAAAAAGTTATGAAATAGATATTTTTATTTTATTTATATAAAAGTCTAAAACTAGAAATTTTATTTTTTTAACTTTTGATTGTTTTTGACTTTCTTTCAAGATTTTCGAAAATATTAGTTTGAATATCGAATAATCTTCTTTTTTGAAATTACTCTGATTTAACTTTATGATATACGAGGATCATTCGAAAAGAAAAGAACGTTTCGATCTGACGAGCCGCATAGTTCTCCCACCAGCTCCGCTAACGAGTCATGGGCCAGTCTGGCGCTACAGTGGGCCGATACAGTCGTGTTTTGATGTTTGTACATCTTTAAAATGTGTAACAGAATTAACGATCCTACTATATGTGAGGTTCGTAGTATAATACGCTTTTTGAATGTGAAAGGAGGACGATTTATCGAAATTTAGAGAAAAAAAATTGAGGTTTATCGTAATGTGATGAACGAAGATTCAGTTTGAAAATGGTGCATTATGTTAAACGGCGGAGGGACGAATGTTCACGATGAAGAGGGCTCGGGCCGACCTTCAGTTGTGACTGACAAACTCAAATCAAGGATTGAGGAAAAAATTCAACAGCACAGACGTTTCACGAGAGATGGACTAAATTCATTATTTTCTGAAATTTCGTGAACTATTCTTTATGAAATTGTTGGTGGTGATTCGGGTTACAAAAAAGTGCGTGCAAGGTGGGTTCCTCAAATTTTGACCGAAGAATACAAAAATAAACGAATGGGAGCTGCGCTAACTATTTTCAGTCGGTACGACAAAGATGGCGATGAGTTTTTGAATCATATTGTTTCCGGTGATGAGTCCTAGATTTCGCATATCACTCCAGAAACAAAACGCTAATCAATGGAATGACATCATTCCTGTTTTCCATCAAAAAAGGAAAAATCAAAACTAATTTTGAGCCCCAGAACAAACGGCGCGGATTTTTGTCTAGCGGCGTTGTGCTTCTGCACGATAACGCACGACCAAATACTGCTGTATTGACGAAGAACATGATGCAACAGTTTTAATGGAAGCTTTTTGATCATCCACCCTTTAGCTCGGGCTTGGCCCGAGTGATTTCCATCTGTTTCCAAAACTGAAGGACTTTTTGGGTGAGAACCGCTATGGAAGTGACGACGAGGCGTTAGTGAGTGGTTAAACAACTTGGCGGCAACTGAGAATGCAGAAGGCATAGCAAAAATTGGTGAAGCGGTGTTTAAATTTGAACACAAATGTTTAAATTTGAACGGCGATTATGTAGAAAAATAGTTTAAATATCAGGTATGTTGTAAAAAAATTTTGTTGGCTATAATAAAAAAAAATTAAAAAAAAAAAAAAAACGTTCTTTATTTTTGAATTACCCTCGTATAAAACAGAGTTCCTTGGTTCAAATTTGAATTTTTAATCAGATATTTAATAAATTAAATAAACCTTAGAATGGTTTTTTCGTTGTTATTATTATTAAATTTAAAAAGAATTAAAAATAATAAATAATACAATAATGCTATGGGGCAATAATAAGATTTCTATGTTTAAATACACTTTATTATAAAAAATGAAGACCGACTGACTGATATCCCTCCTTAGTACGTAGCCCGTTGATATCACACGTGAACGAAAATATGACGTTAAAAACATGATTAAACGATGATGAAATGATTAATGAAAACAAAAGAACAATTTTTAATTAAAAAAAAGTTCCGTTATTTTTCAATGAACTGAGGCGTACCCAATTTTGAAGAAAACTATACGATATTTATAATTATCAAGTGCAATAAGTTTAATTTATTCAATAAAACTAAGGTTTATAATTTTATTATTAGCAAAGTTGCAAGTAGTATAACGTAAACTCGCTGAATTTATTGATCGAAAGGGGCCGAATTCCAGTTCGAGGCCAATTGTTGTGGAAAAAAGTCAAGTTTTATAAGGCTTCTTTAATTTGTATAGGTAAACACTGAAACCGTACTCCTAAGCTGCAACCAATCCGTTCAAGTTACTCTCAGTTGGATCGAATTTATGATATTGAAACCGGATAAGTTCAATCGTTATCCTTTATGACTGAACACTTATGAGACATTAGCATTCCAGAGATTATATTACTGATGTAAACATTTTTTTTACTATATTCTCTGTTTTTCAATAATTTTTTGTTTTATTTTATAATTATGGTATTACAAATAAAAAAAAGTAAAAAGTTGTAACTACATCAATTATTTCGTTCTAATTACTTATTTTTATTAATAAAATTCAAAAGTACATATGTAAATTGAAATTTCTATAGTTTTATTTTACAGTCTTCTCAAATAAAATAATTTTCATAATTTTCAGAAAATTTTCTGTCTTTCTCTTTGATATTCAATAACTTAAAAACCAGTGACCCAGTTTGAATAAAATAATCTTCGGTAGTAAACTTAATGTAAGAAAAGATATATTATGCAATCATATAATACAATATTTATTTAAAATAAATAAATATGTCCATAGGTAATACCTCTTTTAAGCATTATTCTGTTTACCGTAGTTTTCTTGTTGTGTCATATTCAAATCTTTGTTAAAATTTCATTCAAAACATAAAACTTTTCTGAATATTTTCTACATTTCTAAACTTCTTTTTGTCGTTAAATTATTAATAGTAATACTAACCACCGATAGAGAAAAAAATATTTTATTTATTCAAGTTATTTAATGCAGTAGATTTTTTGTATTATTCTTATTATCAAATTTGTATACTTATGATTGTACACTACTACATATATATATATATATTTTTATGTGTTAATTTAAATACAACAGATGATAATGAGAATACTTTTGAAAGCGTTGTTTAATTAATGAGTAAAATTCACAATTTATCCTATGTCTATATACTCAAAAAATTGTTGAATTAAAACCTATTGAATTTATAAATTAATTTTTCCTAGGTATTCTTCTGAGAAGTTTAAAAACATTTTACTACTATGTTACTTAAATCTAACCGTAATCTCATTTTATTTTACAAAATAGTAAAAAGTAGTATACGATATTTCTCTCATTAATATTCATTTGGGTGTTCTTGTACGAGTAAAATAGGAGAACAATTATGTAAAGTTTGGTTAAAATTTTGATAATTAGCTAATTTGATAAATTATTTTACCATGAAAAACAAAAAATATTCTAGAAATCTAAAAATAATAATTCATTGTCTTGAGGAAACCTATTGAATTAATTAAAATCTTAACTGGTAAAAAATATTTTAAACTTTGTACTCGCCACTCCATTATACTTAACGAATACATTATTTATTAATCTTTTCAATTTAGTTGAATACTAATTTTCTTATTAAGGAATCAATTTTTATAGATTTTAATGTATTTGAATTCGTAAAGTTTACTTTTACTGTTGAAGTAGAGAAGAAACATAGTGGAAATAATTCTTTAGTGATTCATACTAATAGCACTCCACTTTCTTGAAAGCTCTTCATTTTACCATTTTATTGTTGTTAATATTATTTGTATGATTTTTTTTCTTCCCTATATTACACTATTCAATTTTTTTTTATACTCAGAAACTCTGTATAATCAAATAACATAATGTTATTGAAGAATATTTTAGCGAGCATTTTTTGTGGGGTAGCATTTTGCGTTAAATTGCTTACTTTTTCCATTCTTCTATTACATCATATAAATTTAAATCTTATGTTTGCTACGTCATTATAATAAATTATTATATTTTTTAGTTGTTGTAAGTGCTAATTTAAAAGAAAAAAGAATTAAACTTCAATTTTATGAAACGCAACTTGATGGATTTATGATTTGATTACCATTCAAAGACGCTAATGTCCAGATTAAATTACTTTTCACTTGAATTTGTAATAATATTGGTAAATTTAGATGAACAATTTTTTTTCTATAACGTAGAAGATGGCTTTATCATGGAATTCAATTGCGCAGTTTTCAAAGTTTTCCTCTTTAATATTGGTAGTATCTTGTAAGCATGTACTTAAAGTTTTTATTAAAGATTACGCTTGGATCAGATTAAACAATGAAAAAATATAGTTTTATTAAATAAAAATCCAAAAGCGGTGTTAGCACTCAAATAATAAAATTCTTCAATTTTATATTAAAAAAGTTATAAAAAATTTGCTAGCCAATTTTTACTTTAAAAAATAAATAAATAAAATCAAGATTTATCAGAGATCCAAGGAATAAAATCATTCATTGGTAACTGAAAAAGTACATTATTTAGTTTAAAAGAATTAACTTCGACGAAATGTTTTAAACTACTTAAAGGATGTATACTCAATTTGATCTATATTTATTTTATTTTACTTTTTTATATTCAAGCCTTTCTCTTCACTAAATGGACTTTACTCAGGACAAAGTGAAATTCAATGATTTTATTTTTATTTATTTATATTTTTTAGAAAGACTTCTCTTAATAGTAAGTTGTTTACACAAATCAAAACTGAGAAGATTTTTTTTAAAGAGTAATATTACGTTGAGTTAGTAGACAAATTATAGATATTTTTCAGATTTTTGTTTACAACATTATACAAAATGTATCACGAATTTCTCTCGAGACTTACAAAAACTCTTCATCTTGTGAAAATTATGAAATAGAAATTAATTTTATGACATATTAGGCATATTGTAGTATATAGAAGCATTTTAGAACATATTTTTATATGGGGAAAAAAAATCATATAAACATATGTCTTAAAATGCTTCGTTTGTAAGAAACGGCCAGTGGAAGATATCGTTAGGATTTCAGCTACCGTAGTGAAATGAGGTTGAACTATTAACTTTTAAGACGTTAATTAAGGGACAGAATTAATGAATTCTTATAGTTTTTGACCTGAAATCGAATAAAATAGGTCCAAGAGCAGTATCAGTAATAGTTTTGTTTTTTTTAGAATCTGGGTGAAAGCCAATAATTGGAGTAAGAAAACTTGTTTTGAATGTTTGATGTACAATAACTTTGTTAAATGGGTAATAAACATATAAAAATTATTTTCAAAAAATTTAGAGAATATAATTCTGAACAAAGTGTGCAAGATAAGTATAAAAAAAATCAAAAGAAAAGTTAGAAAAATTTGAATTTTATGTAAAAACAGTACATTAAATCAAAATGCATTATATGTCAAATTTATAATAAATGTTCAAAAATGAGCCCTCCATTTTCAACAAAATTTCTTGAGACGCTTCTCTACTATTTTTATTTTGTATAAAATATTTTTCATCTATCCAGACACAAAAATCAAAGCTGTATATCAGATGATCTAACACCAGGAGATTTATTTAAACATCACAATCAAAAGAAATTAGTGATACACTGTATATTATTGAATTTTTATTGTGAAAAGAGCTATACAATAATTTTAAATTTTATTAAAATATTTAAACGCGGTCAGATATAGCACCTGCTCATACGCTTCCAATTTACCTTAGCTCTTGATGCCCGCTCTTTTATAACAAAAACATATATGTGCAAGAAGGATAAATTTTGAAAGAAATAGTGTAAAAAAAAAAATTAAAATCCATACCCCAAATTCCAGAAAATATCAGCTCACAATTAATACCAATATTTATTCCTTTAGATTCTCTTTCTGATTTTTATCAAGATGAACGTTTCTAGCGTTTATATTTCTTGAGTATGAGTTTGTTATATAAGAGGTTTTAGGACTCTCCAATTTAAAAATTGATGTATAATGTTTGTGCTAATGTGCTAATATGAAAAAAATTATTTTTTTCACTTAAAAAAAAATAATAATTTTATATAAACTTCTTATATATACTTTAATTTGGGTCAGATTAACCTTTGTAATTTTTAGCATTTGTTTTCAATTTGGCGCTAGCTTTAAGAAGTCGAAATTTAAAGTATTGTAAAAGTATAACTACATTAAGAGAGAGGCTTTTGTTAAAGTCCGATCTAATTGTTAATTATTTTTATGTTTTTCTTTTCTTCTTTTTATGTGTTTATTATTTTTCTTTACTTTTAAAACTTTCAAGGAGAATTTAAAAATTAATTTTCCTGACAAAACATCATTATTTACTGTCATCTATTAAGTTTTGTTTATTTTGTCCTTTTGAATTTAAATGAGGGATTAACATACCGGCAGCCTTCATTTTTCTCTATCTATTACTGTTTCGCCTTGAACTAACGTCCTGCACATTATTAATATTTAAAAAAAAATGATATTTAACGACAAATATCTTTTCTTTTTTCTGTTATTTCTTATTCTTTTCTGTTGCGTGGTAATCTTTTAATTTTAAAACTAATACATCGTATGTATTTATACTATATCCAAGTCGTGCACTTTGTTCCTTTTTAATAATTTTTTCCTCTATATTTATTCATCTAATTTGTGATAAACTAATAACCACGGGTAGCTTAATATACAACCGCAGAATATAGTTTCCTTTTATATTAAAATCTACCATAGACTTGTCTCTTTTTTTATTTACTTAAGCGAACTTAAAACTTTCATAAAATCAATTGATTTTCAAAATCTTCTTGTTAACTTTATCTTTACAAATCTCTTGTTATTTTTCTTTTAACTTTTCTTTTCTTTATGTTTTAATAAAAACATAATAAAGCATAATAAATAAATCATTTAATACTTAAATTTATATTTCATATTAATTTTCGAATATAAATTATCTTTGCATATGTACTCTTATACTAAACTCTGCACCTTTTTATTCATTTTTTGTAATTTTACTTGTTGAATAACAAATTGCTTTAAGATCTAAGGTATTATAATTTAGACGATCTTAAATCTTCGACATTCACCTGTATGGTAGATTTCATTTTTACAATATTTATTTCGATGTTTTTCCTGGATATTTATTCATGGTATTCAGTGTTTGATCTGTTTCTGTTTAAATGAATTTTAAAAAATGCACGAGCTTATGAAAATTCTTCTTCTCTCCTATACATACGTATATATATATATAATGTACATCCAATTTTTATTTCATCCAATTAAACTTTATTTCTTAAATTTAATTTAATTTTAAATTCAAATTAAATTTTAAATATTATATGAACTCTTCTTAGAAATCAAAGTTTAAAATCATTGACCAGTAATGTGTATTTCCCATCTTAATAGAAACACATCCAGTTTTGAAAAAATTATTGTCCGGATTGATGCCTTATTTAAGAGTCGTTTCTTGATAGATTGTATTTTTATTAATCATCTATCAATTTACCATATCCTTTCCTTTCTGCTATTTTTCTATTACGAGTGGTTATCTTTAAAATAAAGACCGTTTCATTATAAAAAGATTTATGCTGATAATTTTTTTTATTTCTCTTAAACTTCATATCTTATACTACTGTTCTATATAGTTTTTTCTAATTAAGAAATTAATCGTAGCGAAACTTCAATATACACTCGTTGTATTCTTCTGCCGCCTGTCTATTTAGCCAATAACAGCATTTTTAAGTTCAACGTCATCTGCAAATTGCTTACCACTCAAAAACTTCTTTTAATTTCCTGAAGAAATAGTAATCAAAATGAAGTAAGTTCAGACTATAAGGAGGATGATCATAAATTTTCCATCCGACGTCCAAACGTTCTCAGTAAATCGACGTATCGGACCCGCTAAAAGTGGACGTGCATTATTGTGCAACAGGACGACTCCGTCAGTCAACCGCCCACGTCGCCGATTTTGAATGGTGCGCTATAACCTACGTAAAGTTTCGCAGTAGGCTTCTGCATTTATAGTCGTTTCACATGGCTTGAAATCGATCAGCAGTATGCCAAACCAATCCTAAAAGACTGTGCCCATCAGTTTGTCACAACTGTTTGCCACAGTTTGGCTGTGGCTAGATTTTTGTTTGTCTGGTTGGTGATTGAGAATGATACCATTCACTTTACCGGCGTTTTCTCTGTGGTGTATAATAAAAATTCCATATTTCATCGCCGATAAAAATTTAATTAAGGAACCTAATTTAACTCATCATCTTTTTCTGTGTAACGCATCAAAAATTACAAAGCAGATCCTATTCCGATTTTTTTGTGACGTTCCGTTAATAGGTGAGGCACCCATCGTGCACAAACCCTTTTTTGAAGCCTAAATGGTCATGAACAATGCAAACAATAACAGCTCATGAAAAATCAGGAAAAAGAAGGGCCAAGTCGGAAATCGTTGATGGACGATCTTTTATGATTTCATCATCGACGCGTTTCAAGAATTCCACCCACGATGATTATCGAGGAATTACCCGAGCGTTCTTCATCATGCACATTAATTTTGTTATTTCTAAACGTTTCTAACAATTTTCGGACGTTTTTTCATTCATTACATTATCACTATAAATAGTCTATTATTTCGAACTGTCTATTATTTCAACCGGCTTAATCTTTTGATTGCTTTACAAAACGTACTTCACAATCAGCGGCAACATTGATTTTCCTATTCATATTATAACGTAAAACTCATATTTAATCAAAAATACCGCAACGGGACAACTTACAGGCAACAGTACATTGTGTACAATACTAGCGTGGTCATGAATGATACAGATTCGCCAACTTTCAGGAAAGAACTTTCCTAACGGTTTTTGCTTTAGAGATATTCCACGTATTTATTCAGAACGCTTATTTAATCATTGATAAGGATGATCTACTTTTTGATTTACTATTAATTTGGTTTTTATAACGTTTAATGAGGAAACGTTTTCCTGAAGATCTCTCCAGGAATTATATGCTATCCGGTGTCTATAAAATTTGGACAGTCATGTTCACCGGTAGTCTAATGTAATATATTATTCTTGTTATTGAGGTTATCATAAAAAGCGTACACTTTATTTAAAAGACTGTAAAGAGTTCTAGGGCAGTAAAGTTAAAGTAAAGAGTTCTACAGCAGTTGTTTATCTTCCAGTTCTAGGAAGGAACTTTGCGTTTCTTCTTTTTGTTTTACTACTACAATTTCGTAAATTAACTCATCGTGTTTATTTATAAAAGTATTTCAAAAGCCTTGTATTTAGACCTTTTTTTAAGAATACTTTAGAATTTAACTATATTTTTAGATTACTACCGTTTATCATTAAAAAAAAAATTATTAAATAAAAAATAGTTTTTTTTACCAAGTATTTTTTTTACATGCTATCTTGTGTGAAGCAAATTAAGTTGTCTAATCATATCTTAAATATTTTTAAGCCGCTTTTAACTAACATAAGAGCCGTCTTACTTTGGCTGTATTTTTAATTAAGTTATGTCCTTATTATTCTCCTTTCCATAGTAATTAACATAAATAAATGATAAAAAAAAAAAAAACAAAATGTGTCTACTTAAGCAAATACAAACACAGCGTGCGCACGCACGTGTATGAAAAGACAATGAGAAAAGATGTGTTGTGTGTGCTTTTAAGGGAAAAATAAACAACAAAATTTTGAATCTGTTTAATTTATATATATATAGCCGGCCTTCGTGGCGCGAGTGGTAGCATCTCAGCCTTTCATCCGGAGGTCCCGGGTTCGAATCCCGGTCAGGCATGGCATTTTTC
>JAAAKQ030309391.1:0-26793 GCA_010016005.3 Zanna intricata
GGCAGGCATGTGCTGTACTCCAGTTGTGGAGTACTCAACATAAAATGACCTTCAGCCCAGAGAAGACAACTATGATGATGTTAAAGGGTAAATTAGCTGAAACGCGTCGTGTTCGTTTAATGATGACAGGCCACCCTGTGCAATATGTTACTGTACAGAGGTACCTGGGGGTGATCGTGGATGAGCGATTGCGCTTTGGGGATCATCTCCGGTATGTGACCAAAGAAGCACTAGATGCCTTTCATGGCAATAGGCGTGCCATACATCCCGATTGGGGGGTGAATTTCAGAACGCTAAGGATCCTTTATAAGCATGTATGCGAGGCAATAATGTTGTATACTGCACCTGTGTGGGCTCATCGAATGGTTTATAAATGTTACAGTGATATCCTTTTGCGTGCCCAGCGTCTTTTGCTATTGGACGTTATAGGTGGTTATAGGACTATATCGCGTGAAGCGGTTAATGTGATAGCTGGTGTAAAGCCGTTAGACTTGCATGCTATTGAGCGTAAGGAACGGTAACCAAGAAAGCAGGTCTTCTTACCTCGGATTGTTTACGAGATATAGAGGACCGGAGTCTAGCTGCGTGACAGGCGCAGGTGAGATGAGTCCACGAAGGGTCGGTATACCCACGATCTATTTCCTGAGGTAAATAGTTTGTGTGCGAACAAATGGGTATCCCCCAATCGGTACGTCACACAATTTCTCTCCTGGCATGGAGCGTTCCGGCATAGTTCGGCTAGGTTTCGACTTGTAGAATCAGAACTATTCCCGGAATGTAGGGTCCCGGACAACGTTGGCCATGTGCTATATGTCTGTCCCAGGTATGAGATTGCGCGTGTCAGAGTAGTCAGGGAACTTGAGAGATTACACTCAGGTCTAGATCTACGGGTCAATTGGAAGACCCGGGCTGAGTCGCAGCTTGTCGCTGGCCTCCTACGAACAATCGCGTCATCCAGAGTCCTAGAGGGAGTTTAGGACACCTATTCCTTTGGGGTTTAAGATCCGAACCGATGAGGAGACCACAAATGGTTACCCTGATTTGAGTGGATACTATAAAAAATTTGAATCGGTGGGAGACCATCCCAACCAAACAATAGTAGTGGACAAGTGAGCATGCTGCGTCAAAAGTACTCCTAGTGGCCGCTTCGAGCGCTAGTGTCGCAATCACCATATTGTGACGTTACAAGGATGATGTATTAAAATTGTCTTGAGAAAAATGTCTCAAGACATATGTAAAAAATAAACTACAAAAAATCGTACCTCGTCGATGTGTGTGTGTGTACTTGCTCGTGCGTACGTTATAGGAGCGGCACGAATGTTTACGATGTTTTACGGTGCGAACCTAAAGCACCAGTTGACGAACACGGTTTAAGTTCGAGCGTCTTTTACGGTCGTTACACTAGTACGGAAGAGTGGCACGCCCTGTCGACCAATCGCAGCGCTCGGATTCGAAGCGGCGGTGCATGCGCAATAGCCGGTCCGTTAGGAGGAATGCTGATATACGTGCGACTCGAACGCGTCCTTAACTGTAACCATCACTTTCTCACACACACAATCAAATCCCACGACTATTAATATATTCAGTAAGATATCATCTTGTGTTTGTGTAAAAAAACACACAAACACGAAGCCAGTTGGTTACAGTTATACATGTGCAAAGTTCCACACCCATGTTAATAAAAAAACTAAACATTAAACCCCGATAGAGTTGTCAAACTTATTATTTTTTACTGTTTAAATATTAATTATTTAATTTATATAATACCTCAAAGGTTGAGAGCATTGACATACAGCTATTGTAGTCATCTGCTCTTACTTGTGACGTCACAAGAAAGATGTCTTAAGTAAATTGCCTTAAGAAAATAATAGACACCTCGAGGACGATCCTTGTCGTCGCGGCCGGCGTCACCGCACTCTAGCGCTGGGACTTCTAAATCAGGAGGCGGTGCATGCGCAGATAAGCGTACATCATCGTTGTAGTACATGTACCTGCGCGTGCGTGCGTCAGCGGAGCGGCGTAAATTACTTTTATTTATTTTATTATTACTTTTGTTATTCTACAGGTACGTGGTGCTGAACGTTGAGATTTTTTTTTAACCTCCGGAACCACCGTTAAGGTATATCTTCTGAGGATGCGATGAATGAATTGTAGTGTGAAAATGCCATGCCTGACCAGGATTCGAACCCGGAACCTCCGGATGAAAGGCTGAGACGCTACCACTCAGCCACGGAGGCCGGCTGGCAAAGAGAGTAACGATGGAGGACTTAACAGATAGTTTTATACAACCTAAACCTTGTGCGAGGTGTGACGCGCCACTGACAAACAGCCTAAAATTAAGCGTCTTTTTGAATCGCCGTAACAGTCATACGTGTGTTAACTGTCACGGCCTGGCGACCAATCGCAGAGCTCGGATTCGAAGCGGCGGCACATGCGTAATAGCCGGTCTGTTACGGCTATACGTGCTACTTCGATCGAAAATTAACTGTTACTGTGACTCACACATCCAACGCCTCCTTCATATTGCATCACCTAATTGAAACACAAAGAAAAAGTCCGTTACAATTTAAACGTCCAACGCTTCCTTTTCGTAACATTACTCAAAGCCTACTCCACATTACATCATTTGTGATCTAGCTGTCACTGTGTATAAACCACCTTGCGTCTGTAAACAAAAGTTTAATGTTTTATTTTAAAATAATAGTCTTATTGTCAAATCACTGTGATTGTATTCAAATAATTTTCTAACAAGTGCGGTTAAATAAATATTGCTTAAGACTTAGTGGAACTGCAGTTTACTAAATATTATTTGAAAGTGGATTAGTGCAATTGGTTGTTATAAATCAACATCATCTTAAATAACAAGGTAACTGTTTTGATTATCTATTTTTACAAAGAAAAATTAAAACCTAATGCTAGTAAAAACTAGCATTAAAGTTGTTTTCAGTTAACTTGTAATTCAAACAGTTTAAAAACTTCCTTAGAAAAGCAGGTGTCTTATAAGTTAAAATTTTAAAGTACAAATAATAATAATAATAGTAAAACCTCCTATGACAAATATAATACAAACATTAAAATAAGGAAAAAGTACAATATTAAAATCTAAAATTGGAAGAAATAGTTAAATCAAAAAACTGTGAAACATTAAACCCATAATATGAAAAAGGCTTTCTTGCTTTTTATAATTATTTAAAAATATAAAAAATAACTTGATTTATGTCATCAATACCTAAATTTTTAGGGTTTTTTTTGTTATAACTTCCGGAACCACAGTTACGGTACACTTCAGAAAATGATATGAATGAATTGTAGCGTGTGAAAAATGACATGCCTTACCGGGATTCGAACCCGAGACCTCCGGATGAAAGGTCAAGACGCTACCAAGATTACACTTCACATTCATCCTCTGAAGTAATGCCTTACGGTAGTTCCGAAGGCTAAACAGAAAAAGGAAGAAATTGTTAGGTTACACGCGCAAAGCGCCACATCCAACATCGTTTATATCGTATCGATTTTAATTCGAAATATCGACATAACCTGTTAGTCGATATTACTCTATGCGCGCAATGTGCCACACCCATTTACGCGCGGGCAAAGTGCCACGTGTAAGAACAAATATATAAACCAGAACTGTATCTCACTACTCAAAATTAAAACCTTATTTTCCTAATTTCTTTCAAATAAGTGACATTGATAACCAACAAAACAAACATCAAGAATCTCTCAAGTGTTCTCTGTCCTTACTAAAAGGTAAAAATTATAATATTCATTTTATTAACAGCTATAAATTTTTTTTTTGTGTCTGTGTGTGTCATTTATGCTGTTTTCGAGTCTTATAACACCGACTGAAACCGCCATTCCTGAACTGCATACCAGTTTCACGAATAAAATGGATCTCCACCTGCCTTCGTGTACATCAAATTACGTAATCGTCGACGAAAAGGGGATTTGTCGGTCCTGTATTATACCGAGCAACGAGTGTCAGCGATAAGGTTGTGGAAGAAGTGCTAGATGAGCTGGTAGAGCACGGCAGTTGGTTACACCACGATTGACCGCGAAGAAGCCATTGGAGATGACACCAGAAAACACACTAGCGTTTAACGAGACCACAGAGTGCTACTTGTGTCATGAACAACTACACATAAAACCCACATACAGTAATGTACTATTATTTTACATAAAATAATAGGTCTTACAATTACTGGATGTATGGATCCAAGGCCCGCGTCATAATCTGATATTGGATCCGTCTACTGTCAGATTATATTGCAAATGGTGAGAAGTGTTTAATTCATTAGCTTCTTATTTTTTCTTAGGATATTCTCATCGATACACTGAGGTTGCTACCTCTATTATGTTGGTAATGTGGAAACGCAATCATTAATATATAATCATTACATATACAATCATTAATATATTGTTTAGGTGGTAAGGATTCTTAAGAAAAACTACTGTATTTCTCTAAACCTCTCACATCGTGGCATATCCTTACCCGAGAATTTGGACTAATAGGGTTATATCCTTATTGTAATATATTTTATTTCATATTGTAGTTTGTTTTCTTCTTTTTATTTGGTGGTGGCGGTGGTGTAACGTTTTCTTTATCATCGATTTCAATTAATTGTACATCAAATTCGTGGCTAAAACGATCCATTTTATGATGTGAAAGAAGACATTTCCATTCTATGTTAATAATTTATACGTGGGTTGTATCATATTTCATAACATACGAAATGAACGGTTAGTCGTAGTTGTGTACGAGACCGAATGCACATAGACATTGCTACCAAATACGTGGTTGTTAACGGTTTGGGTATGGTGCTTTAGGCCAGCGTGTATACAAATAAATCGTAGCTGCGTTTCTATTGATAGATGTGACGTGAAAATCTTTAGAAATAAACGTTTGTGTATGTGTGTATTTTCCTGTTCAAACATGTTTAGGGTTGTTACTGGGTGTATGGGTGGACAGATAGAGGGGATTTACTGTTTAAACATGTTCCAGGTTCCTACATGCGTACGCCTTGTAGGAGGGGATACGTTTTAGTTCGTTTACTTATTCATTCTGACACTGCCTCTTGTCTTGAACGCATCATTGTCACCATCATCATACAAAATGTCAAACATTTCTTCAAAATTAAATGGAAAGTTAGTTAAAATAATATAGTTGTAGAATTTTTGTAGATAGACGTATGGATGCATGGAGAACATGAATAAATGAAGACCAGATCATGATAAAAACTATTATTTATTATTATAAACTAGTATATGCGTTGATGACGTTGAAGGTATAATATAATATAGTATAATTAGGAATAGAATAATTTTCTTGAGTATTTGTAATTTACACTTATGAATAAGAAACTTGCGTATTAACAGACTTATGAGTAATTATAATTGAGTGATACGTTGTGTTGCAACTAACGTGTTTGAAATACTTTTTTTTTTCGTTTCACCTCCGGAACCACAGTTAGGTTATACCTTCAGAGGATGAGATGAACGAATTGTAGCGTGTGAAAAATGCCATGCCTGACCGGGATTCGAACCCGGGACTTCCGGATGGAAATACTACTGGCTACTCGCCCGGTGTCTCTACTGCAGCTGAACACAAAGACTCGTAATCAGTACCAAGAACGAACCGATCACATCGGTATCTAACCTTTAACGTTATCAACGCATAGATTAAACTGAACAAAGACCACACCGAAACTAACTCAGGTAATAAGTGTTGGTAATTAATTATTGAGAAATATAAATTATATCAATGAAGATAAAATACCAAATACGGTACTTCTATATGTACCCTTCAGCGCGAGGATGAAGATAAACAACATAAGGTATTTCTACCGAAGCGATTCGCCGAACGCTTAGACAACGGCTAGGTAATGCAGCTGGTGGTGTTAAAAACAAAATAATATTCAAGGAGATTGTAGAGTAAACCCAATGTTTTCACAATGTCGTCTGAGTAGAAATAATTCGAAAGATATAAAGAAATAGTCCTTTTCAGAACTACAACACCTTACACACACAAAACAAAAACACTTTAAGACTCCATTCAATACTGTATTATTATTAAAAACAATAGTTATTACATTTATTAAATGTAGTGGTTCCAAAACCTGTGACGTGATCTGATATTGGATTTATCCACTATCAATTAAGTTTCAAAAGGTGAGGAGTTTAAAATTTTTTTACTTGGGGTGTAGGTAATTTTTTTGTACGCGAAACTAATAGTAGTGAGACAACTCTATAATACTTGTTTACAAATCCATGATGTTATTTAACAACTGAACATGATGATAATGTGTAATATACTTGCCCAAGTAAACAAGTTTCGCATATATAAATGAGTTTCCTGGCGAGGTGTTAACAATTATTCGGAGTCATGTTATTTATTTAAAAACTAATTTTTCTTGGACAAGTTTATAATACGGTATCATTCATGTGCAGTTCATATCATCACGGTTTTATAAACAAGTATCATGAACTTGTTTTCATTAAAAATATTTTTTATAGCTAGATAAATGAGTGTTTTGTAAGCCTACTCGGGAGAGATTAACTAAAAAAAATTTCGCCGCGGTTGCTACCACTAGGATTGTGTGGAAATGCAACTATAAAAAATGTTTTTTCGCACACAACTTACATATATCTTGAGACAATTTCTTCTAGTCATAACATAGTGACTGTGATTGCTACTAACCTTTGAGGTATCCAATAAATTAAATAAACAATATTTAAACAGCAAAAAAATGGTTGGCAACTCTGTCGGGGTATAATTGTTTTTTAAGTGTTATTGTTAACTTGGGTGTGGCACTTTGCACATGTATAACTAACCGACCGGCTACGTGTTTTTTTTTACATATATAAACGCAGAATTAAGATTATTTTATTAAATATATATATATATATATTTTTTTAACCTCCAAAACCACTGCAAGGTTATATCTTCAGAGGATGAGATGAATGATTTGTAGCGTGTATGAAAAATGCCATGCCTTACCGGGATTCGAACCTGGGACCTCCGGATGAAAGGCCGAAACGCTACCACTCGGCTACGGAGGCTATTAAATATATTAGTAGGCGTGAGATGTGTATGGGAAAGTGACGGTTACAGTTAACTGACGCGTTCGAGGTCGCACGTATACCAGCATCCGTCGTAACGGACCAGTTACTGCGCATGCGCCGTAGCTTCGAATCCGAGCGCTGCGATTGGTCGACATGGCATGGCACCCTCCCACGTATCAGTGTAACGACCGTTCAAAAAAAGACGCTCAACCCTTATGCCGTTCAGTTGCACCCCGTAATCATTCGCACCATTCCACAACGCGAGTACGAGTTGTAGTACACGCACACATCTTCGACGAGGTACGATATGTAGTTTGTTTTACATATATCTTAAGACATAATCTTTGTGACATCACATGGCGGCTGCGACACTAGCATTCCTAGTGTCCACTAGTACTTGTGACGGAGTATGCCCACCTATTCAATACTTGGAACACACGTTTATCTAATTAAAATACCCAATATAACAAAATAGATGAAAAATTATACCGCCAGAAAAGAAATGCTAATTATTTTAATAACTTATTTTTTTAAAAAACTACAATGCTGTTTCTTCAACTGAATCAACTTAAATTGAAAAATTTAGTTCTAGCCAACAGAATTTTGGTCGTTTACTTAATTAACACGAACCTTCACTAAAGAAAATATTACAAAAAGAATGATTCAAGTTTGTAAGGATACAAACCTGAATCATTCCTACTTATCGTCACAAATAGGGTCAATAAGGTTTATATAGGGTCCTACTATATAAATGGTCAATAGGATACTATAACGTCGATTCCAGCAGGAAGGGCATATACCTTGAAGAGTTTAAATCTACGCCTGTTAAATGCGTTATTGAGTTGACGCAATTTGTACAATACCGCGTACATACTATATTGATACAGCGATACGATGAGTATAAATACATTTTTTCACAATAAAAGATGACAAATCAATAAGCGGTTTTGTGCAATACGCATTCTTTATGGTTGTAACAGTATGTTAGATGAGAGTACAAAAGGTGCTAGACAGTTGCTTTCTCAAGATAGTAATGATATTAACTACACAGCACTAATGATATTAACTATATATAGCCAGTCCCTGAGATGAATTCAGGGCTGAATATAATCTGCATTTCATTAGGCTTGGCTTAATGATAAATAACAGTAATATTTGGCTCTGTGGAAGAAAGATAACAGGAATTCTCTTAACAAATCTCATTCCTTGGCAAGCCTGGCTCAGTTTCTTGTTATTCTTTATAATACCAGCCCTTTTTAGGATCGACTTGAATCATCTAAAACAACAATCACGACATTAATATAAACAAATAAACCAAAAACAAAGATCACACTTAATATTGCAAAATATTCACGCGATTTATATTTAATACACATATTTATTATCGGTCAGATATTTTTTCATGCCATATAATTCCAGAAATGAATAGGTCTTTTCTGTCTACGAACACAAAAAGCCAAGGCTAAAATGCCTATCACATTATTTTCAAACAAAACAAATAGTGAATGCATATGGCTAAATAAATTTAGCATATAAGATTTAGAGTATGAAATCCTTGAATTAGAAGCCTTACAGCAACTGACTGAATAACAAATTGAATATATATTTTTAACTAATAATAAAGTATTTTATATATAATTATTTATTTATAAAAATAAATATAATTAGTTTTTAAAAAAATCATAAAATATAATTAAATAATCAAATTAAATTATACTTGATTTAATTATAAACTGCAATCTTAATTAGCAACCTACAATATACTTAAATGAGAAGTATTTTTTATCACGCCTTTTTGCAGATACAGAAAAAAATTGTTTTTAACAAGATTATTTGCATCAGCAATCCAATATATATGTATATCAATAGCATGCATGATTAAAAAAATATTTTTTTAGTAAGGTGATGGTTTTAGGTAGGTTTCACTTGCTTTACTTCTAAGTATTTTTTCTCATAAACTCCATTCGTTACCAGATTTGGAATTTATTAATTTTTGCAATTATTAAATACAAAATTTAAAAAAATTAATAATTATTTTATATTTAAAATAAAAATTTAGTAAGTTGAAAATATTATTGTAGTTTTGCGTAACTACACACTTCTCATAACAGTTGTTAATCATTTACATAATTTTTGATGACTGTTAATTTTCTGTTTAATGCATTCTTCAAAGTCAAAACACTGATCAATACTGATCTACACTAGTTTATAATTTGCTGTTTAACACGGGATAACCGCTGTCGGCAGGACGAGGACTGCACTGCCAAGGGCATGGTAGTCTATGCAGCCGTGAGGTGTAGGTCCATCTTGACGAGGGCAAATATGATTAGTAAATGTCACGCGATGATGAACTTGATGGGTTTAATTTAATTAAATTGTACATAAAGTTGAGTAATCTAGTCGATTCCGACCTATAAGGGAACTAGGTCTAAATTACGGTTGTTGCAACATTTTCTTTGGTGTGTTTATTAACTAAATTCCAATAACAATAATGAGACACAAGTGGTTACAGTCACAAGTGGTTTTAATTTAGAGAACTAGGTGCGGGGTTCATGCTTCCGCGAACTCGGTTAGCTAGTTCAGAGGGCAACGAGTACGGCAGAATGAGATGTCCGAAAGAAGCCTACAGCAAAGTCAAAATTCACCGATGTAAATGTCTACCGAGGCAATTGCATCGTTGGCATCCCAAACGAGGCTAGGCTGATAACTGTGATATGTAATCTGTTCGAGGGTCAATAAAACGACTCCCGGTAAAACCAATCAGGGCTAGGAACGGGAAGGGCGGTGTGGCGTTCGGAACGTCACAAGTTGGGTGCTACCCTTACGGGGGTTGAGATGTTAAACACGGGAACCTCTCGTCTCCTTTCGTACGTACGGTTTTCGTAACATGAAGGTTTCTAGTGGCTAAACGATTGTTATCGGTTCTTAGGACAATAGTGTGACTGTACTAACTACTGTTCCGTACGTAATCTCAGATCGTGGCGCTAGTTAGTATACTTTACATTTTAGACTCATTAGATACTAAATTCTTGCGGAAAGTAAAGGACAAACTTTAGACGGGTGCCCGCCCCATAGTCGGCTGAAAGGTGGCAACGACTCCTAGTCGGAAGTCCCCGTTACGAGTAAGGTTTGCTTTTTAACCTAGTACTACTCACGTTCTTCTAAGAACGAGGGCCGTAATCTGTGGTTTATCGACCGATCCACTAGCGGCCAAAAGAAACAAAGAATGACAGGGGAATAAAGATCCCCAGCGGTCCGTAGCTCGTTGCAGGTAGTTGTCAGGCTCATGGGTTCGGTCATCCAGAGGTAGAAGGAAGAAAGCGAGCAATCAGTGTTAGCAAGTCAAGTTAGGGAATTACGTCAATTTCAGGAGTTTGTTCAGGTGGAAGGAAAGCCCCGACGGAGGGACATTTATCGTCTACCTCCTCGACATCAGAAGACTAATTCGTCTCGACCATGTAGGACGTAGGACCATCCACCCGAGATCCTGATACGATATTTCAAGACTGCAGCGGGAAGACCGGGCAGTTCTGCCCCGCTCTTGAAAGCGGTGCTGGAGGAGATAAAGTATTCAGTTTTTGCAGCTCCCCCGCAGCGTCGGCACAGGCGCAAAGAAAACGATTCTCCCGCGGTTGGGGAGAATTCGTGAGGTGGTGTCCGCTTTGGCGGACGGTTTAGACATAATTAACTACATCAACCTCCTTGGGCTTGTAGGCCAAACGAGGAAGCCTGAAGTTCTATTTGTGAACAAGGCAGAGGGGTCCACAAAGAGCACGGCGCAGCTCAAAAAGGACTTCCACGTTGCCCTTCGTGACAACAGGAAGGGCTTTAGAATTGGGATATTAATGAGACCAGCAAGGGTCTAATCGTCGATGCTGACAAGGAGACAGTTCGAGTCATCACCAAGTCTCCAGCCATGAAGAAGCTTGAGGTCAAGGTTGACCCCAAGCACAAGAGGAGGCCCCGTGTCACAGTATATGACAAAGATCGGAGTCTTTCTGATACCGAGATTCTGGTTCTCATTCGAGAGCAGAACAACACCGATTTGCACGAGGCTTCGTTCGCTAGATTGTAGGATGGTCTTCAAGACAAGGGAAGCGTGATACCCAGCGGTATCATGGCGTGTTTGAGTTAGGTGCAGGTCTCTTCAGCAAGTTTTTGGAAGCAGGCAGAATTTTTTTGGGTTTTGCGTATTGTAGAGCCTAAGAGTACCTTGACATCCAGCGCTGTTTAAAGTTTGTCGTTTCGACCACAGGGCCAAATTATCTAAGATCTGCGCGCATTGTGGTGAAGAGGGCCACAAGCGTGATGACTGCCCGCAAAAGAGGATCCCACTTTCGTTAATTGTAAAAGTTTATGCAAGAATCATAAAAACTTCATCAACAGTAGAGTTCGGTTGTTACTTGAAGGCAGTTAAGCAGTATTTCAAGAGTTCGGTTGTTACTTGAAGGCAGTTAAGCAGTATTTCAACTCCCTTGATGGTTAGGTTCGGTCAATTAACTGCCCAGGGTGCCTATGTAGTCCATGTTGAGTTAGATGACTGTTGAAAAGTGGAGCCTCGATGTTGTTCTTCTGCAACACTTATGTGGTCAAGGGTGATCTGCCAGGCTTCCGTGGCTGAAAGTAGTCTTTTACTGGTGACAGTAAATCCACTGTCTTGTGCAGGATGTCTTTAGATGTTTTCATACGGCAAGCCCCTGACACGCATCACGTTGTTGTTAAGCTTACTATGAATGATTTGGACCTAGTTTTTGTTAGTTCAAACTTTCAATACAGATTCCCTGAACACCAACTACAAACACGGGATAGGATTCTTAAATTAGTAGCAGGCTGTCCATTCTGAGCGGTGTCCATTCGAATGCCAAATCGCCTCTTTGGCACAATGGGATCAGACGACAGCGATGAATTGATCGAAGGTTTCATCGCGCAGCATAACTTTCATGTATTCAATGTCGTCAGAGAGTTGTCAACGATCGCCGGCACAGTCAACGAGCGGAAGGCCTTTCGCGGTACAAACACTGGTTACCATCGGTAAGGATATCCCTATAGGATTCAGATCTGTTCAGTAGTTGATAGCGCGAGCGATCATCGACTAATAGTTTTCGAATTAGTTGGTGGTCTGCGCGATGTCTATAAGGCGGACATCCCTGTTCAACAGGGGTGCTTCCTGCACAGGTAGGCGGATTGGCCCAAGTTTTCTAATATTCTCGCGGCCAGGCTCCGGGTTTCCGCTCGAAGTCTGCACGCACTCCCGTTAGAGGACCTGACAGTTTTTCTTGCGCGGTAATAGAAGCCGCTCACCGTTCCATTCCCCATGGTGCGGGTCGGGAGAGAATTGCTGGTTGGTGGACTCGGGACTTGACGGCAATGAACCGGGCTGCGGGCCGGCTCAGGAAAGCTGCTCCGAGCAATCCTGATCGGCGAGCAGCCAATAATAATTCCGCTTGCGGATAATCGTCGGAAAAGGACCAAGAACTTTCACAAGGTTAGTTCTTCGAAGCGTGATTTCTGGCGCTCTTTTGTACAAGAGCAGGGAAACAGATTCTTGGGGTGTCGTCTATACCTTGGTCACAAACTGAAAAAAGACATTCTTCTACTGGCTCTCTCGACCCAAGATAATATCTTTTCAGATAAAGATCGTGTCCTCAATCTTATGATGGGCGATCTGCTTCCAGATAATACCCAGTCCAATGAGACCTCGTATCGCCGAATCCGTATGGAAGTTGCAGGTTTTCGCTGTGCAACCCAATATTCTGAGATTATTGAGGCGGAGGTCCGCCAAGTGATCTGCAGTCTGGCCCGAAATAAAACCCGCGGATATGACTGTATAACGGTGGAACTCTTTGCACATTACCAATCATTCTTAGCCCTTTGACCAGAATGTTTAATAGGATGCTTTTTGCTGGATACTTCCCAGCTTGTTGGAAACGCGGCGAGTAGAAATTGCTCTTCAAAGGCGGCGACAAGGATCCCACCCTAAGTTTCTTACCAACCACAGACGCTCTTGCCAGTACGATAACTTCTAATCATCAGTTGATGGATGATCATCTTGATATTCCACCCGTGAGGAAACCATACTGATCTTTGGATATATTCGGGGCCTTCAATTTGTGTT
Organism: Zanna intricata; assembly: GCA_010016005.3. Taxonomy (NCBI): domain Eukaryota; kingdom Metazoa; phylum Arthropoda; class Insecta; order Hemiptera; family Fulgoridae; genus Zanna; species Zanna intricata. The sequence goes on from JAAAKQ030309391.1 coordinate 13,178, forward strand.
GGCCCTCTCCTTTGTTCCAATTGCAGCGGCGTTTTTGCACACAAAACGAGATTCCCACTCTCTCAAGCTATTTCGGCAACAGGACCATCGTCCTTCCTGAAGGTGATTCGGAAGTAGGAAAGATCCTGTCATAAGGTTGTCCACAGGGCAGTGTTCTAGGTCCACTCGTATGGGACGTCAAGTTCGATTCTCTGATGCGGTTGAGGCTGCCCTGTGGCTGCCGCGAGTCGTGATGAACAACTTTCCGATTAGATATGTTACCGTTCAAAAATATCTGGGTGTTATCCTTGATGAGACTCAATTCAGGGAGCACTTTTTCGCAAGGAAAGCGTAGGCAAAGGCTGAGTCAATAATCACAGATGTAAATGTCTACCACTTGCATCAGTGGCATCCCAAATGAGGCCTGATTAATGACTGTGATGTGTAATCAGTTAGAGGAAGTTAATGGAATCAGAGGAAGTTAATGATAATCAGTTAGAGTTTAATGGAAGAAGACGACTTCCATTAAATCCCATCAGGGCAGGAACAGAGGGGAGGGATGTGGCGACCGGAATCGTCACAAGGTGGGTCTTCTCTATGTGGGATGTTAAATATGTACCGGCACAAGGCTGAGCATACCAGAGTTGTTAGGAAGCTTGAGACAGTAAACTCCTTTCTAGATCGGCGGGTCAATTGGAAGACTCGCAGAAAATACCCCAAGTGGCTAAGCTGCACCTGGACAATTGATTGGTCAAAAGTAGGTGCTTTGGTAGCAATCCTCTGTTAGCTCTATGTAAATTAAATAAAATAATGTGGTGAGTAGCCGTCGGCAGGTGACTGTACTGCCAAGGGCATTGCAGTCCATGCAGCCGTGAGGTGTACCACCTCTTGACAAGGGCAGTAAGTGGTAAATGTTACACAGGACTCTGCGATAAGCAGAGTCTGTAGTTTTACATTCATTTGAAGGCTTTTAAGTTGATCACTAAGATCAGTTAAGAGAATAAAGTCTAAATCATTGATGTTCCCATCAAAACTTTTTGTGGTTTGTTGTAAATTCTGTTTAAACATTCTTTTTAAAGAAGGAGACATTTACAGCTAAATATACAATAGTAGTATAAAGGAGACATTTGCAGCTAACTGGACAATAGTAGTATAAAGGAGACATTTACAGCTAAGCTTTATAGTAGCTTGTTAAAATGTTGTAACTAGTCACAGATTCATGCTTCCGCGAACTCTGTTAGTTAGTTCAGAGGGCAACGAGTAGGACAGAAGAGAAAAGACCAAAAGTAAAGGCAAAGACCGAGTCAAAAAACAATAATTTAAATGTCTACCAAGGCATTTACATTTGTGGCATCCCAACTGAGATCTGGCTGATGACTGTGATATGTAATTGGAGAGTCAATAGATGACCTCCGTTAAAGCCTATCAAGGCAAGGAGACGGGAGACGGGTGTGGCAACTGGAATCGCCACAAGGTAGCTACAGGGGATGGGATGTTCAACATATACAAGTTGAAAAGAAACAAATAGGAATGACAACTAGCAAAAACACAAGATTCATAGTAACAGAGTATTAATGCCATAATGAAAGATAATCAAACATAATTCTCAAAGTTGCTTGATATCAAAACATCTGCACAACTTGTTACAATAGTGGAATTCCAAGACAAGAGTGTCATTAATTAGAACCCAGTAATAAAATAAAATGGTGGTCGAGAGATGATAACATCAAGGAGCCATTAATATTAAAAATTAATAAATATCACTAAATATCATGAACTACGTAAAGTATACATACAACTTTAAAAAATATACATATAGTAAAAAAAATACTGCAGATATACATACAAATTTCATAAAAATCAGTTAAACCATTTGGACTGTAGGTCTGTGTCCAAATATCATTGTGAAACCCACTATTTTTAAAATTACAGACTCTAAAATGGTTTTTCTAATAAAAATTTCTGAATTGAATTTTTGGTCAATTTCATAACTTTCTCTACTTACTATACATAAGTAAGAAAACAAAAACAAGTCTTCAATTGCTGAAAACAAACGTCTAATCAACATTTTTTATTTACAAATTAAAATATTTCTTAGAAAATGACTTCTAAAAATATTAAATTTATTTCAGCAAAATCTACCTTTACTGGGTAGATTTACATACAACTATTTTTATCATTTTAATTTATTTATAGTTAATTTTAATCAGGGGCTCTGATATTTCTAATGGTGGAAAATTACTTTTAACAAAATTATTATTAATACTTATAAGTTTAAATTAGTCACAAAATGTTGTCGCCAAATAAAACTTTATTTTTTAAAAACAACTGCACATACAATTGTCTACATACACTTCAGATAATTACTATATTATTTTGTTAGATAATGTAAAATGTAAACAAACATTAAATAAAATAAGAAATTACTTCCAATATATATAAATTAAATATTGCGTAGTACACATACAACACAGAATATATATGTGTGTATCTGTGCATGTGTGTGTGTGTTGTGTAGCACACATACATCACATTTATTTATATAATTCTCTTTTTACATCAAAGAAACTATTAGGACTATTAGTATAGTTTTAGATAATAAAAAAAAAAAAAAAAATTTAATAAGGATTTTAAATAATGAAAAACAAATATAATGTCTATGTTTATTTAATAATATAATTTTACACTTTTTCTTTAAATGACACCAGACAGATACTCACATACACACAAAATAAATAACCCTTTCATAAAAATTTCCATCTTGTTTTAAGGAAAATAGGTTCACATATTAATTAAAGAAAGGCAATGTTTCTTTAATAAGCTGGAGGAAAAGTAATGCCTTTAGTTATACAAATCTGCATCTGTTTTATCAAACTTATTTTTACAGCCCGCAGCCTTTTCCAGAATTTTATAACATCTGTACAATACATTCATATATATATATATATTATTCATATAATATATTCATATGAATATATATATGTCAACATATTATATATATTTTTTAATTTATTTAATGTTAAAAATTATATGTAATATGCTACCCTAAATTCAAAATGAAAAATCAAAGGAATACAATGTGACACACTTTCTAACCAGACAACCATTTCAATTGAAATTTCCAACTGTTTCAAGTGGGGGTTTTCTCTTAACTTTTTATAGAACTATTAGTATAGCATTGAAGTGTTGTGTAAAGATACTTTTGTCTTTCATCTACTGATAATCAACGCTGCTCAATGTGAATGGACTGAAAAACAGTTCCAAATTTTTGCATTGTTACTTACAAACAAATAAATCAATATCATAGCATTAAAATAGAGATCAGTTCTGAATAAAACATAAATAAGTAAATACAAAAAATAAATAATATTAATGAGGATTATAACTACAATGTGTTATTTAAATGCGTTCACATCAAAATACAATCCTTTTTTCACATACATTGTTAAATAAATAATGTAGAAATTACACAACTAGTTTTTACACCAATACACCAGTTCAACTACATTTAATTTTGTCCTATTTCTATATCAATGTGTTTTAAACACTTTTAATGACTTTTTATCTATTTCTTTCTAAAGGTGTGTGTAAATCATTTAATTTGATATTTTGTTATTTTTTGGTTACATAACTTTTATCATGAAACTAAATTCTCACAAGACTAAAATTACATTGAGTTAATAAAAAAAATAGAACAGTTTCAATTTCATCAATTTTGTATTTATCAAATTTATTTTTTCTTCAAACATTTTATAAAAAAAATTAATCTGCACTTTATTTTTCCTAACTATTCACTTTTCTGGTTGAAGATTCATTTAGAATTTTTTAAAAATCTTCTTTATTGTGAAAGCAAGGAATTTTCACTTTGAATATCTAATATCTGTATTAAAAAGTTTTAATAATTTTTTCTGAAACCAATATCGATTAACACAGACATCAGTTTTCATGATAAGTAAATGATTTAAATCACAATTTCTGGTAAAAAAACTTGATTTCTGATTTCAATGCCTATATAAATAATCAGCAATATCTTAGCGATTTTAAGGCTTGTCAATAATTCTGTTAAATGAGGTTATTTGATACTTTTTATCGTAGTAAAAGAACATGGTGAATCTTGAACAATACCTTAATGTTTGTATAGAATTACATATAAATATAACCTATTTTAATTAGCTTTTAGAGTGTACCATTTTAATTAGTAATCTGTTGATTGAACAGCGATGTCTTCATTTCTTCATTCTAAATTTATAAACTGATTCTATTGATGAAAATAATTTGTTCTTTTTTTCGAATTTACTTGACTAAAATAAGAGGAACAAATTTAAATCCACTCTCCTAATGGTAAACCATTATTTAAATACAATCTGAAATAATTAAAGTATAAAGTGATACAAATTCCTGATGAAAATTGTGAAGTGGAAGAAGAGGATTTTGAGAAGGAGGAGGTAATGTTTTCTATAAAATAATACATGTTAAGTTGTCTATTTTGCAAGACCACAATGAAAAACCTGGGGCATGACCTCAAATCTACTTTGTACCTTATCTTTAGTGAATCCAAAGAGATTTACTAGATACTGTATAATCATTTCCATTTTGCATCAAAACCTTTGTTGAAAAAAAAATTATCTTCTATTTATGTTTACTAGATAATTCATTGTTTGGATCCATTTTTACCTCAAACTGAACTGAATTATTTCATATGCTAAACTTAATTATCCAATGGTCCTTTACTTTTGAGAATATTATTCTTTACTTTTTAGTACAATGTTTAGATATAAAAAAGCATCTTTTTAAAAAACAATTTAATTTTTTTTGTCACAGCAAATTTCTATTAGATACTTAAATACAAACTAATTAATCATATTGCACTAAAAACTTCACTCTAAAATTGACACTAGTCTTGTGAACGTATAAATGTAAAATACATAGGTTTTGTATAAACATAAACACATTAGGATGGTATAAAACTGCAATTGCCACTGGTGTTTGGTTTTTTAAAAAAACATTCTTTTAAAATCTTTTTTTTAAACTTAATTAATTACATTTAAAATTTACATATATATAATTATAATGTTTTTAGTATAATTTAGTATAACTGTTATATAATCTATAGAAAAAAAGTTAATATTATCAATATATTAAAACATACCGAAAAATATGAAAAACCAAAATATACTGAAACCATGAAAACTTTAACTGTGGAAAACTGAGGAGTTAAAGAAAAGCATGTAATTATTTTAGACAGATATACACATGATGTCAATGTAAAAACAGCACTGGGATTTGATTTAACAGATCAATATAAATCCTCCAGAAAATCAAGCTGATAATTACTTTAAACAATGTTATAAATACAACCAACCATCAATCACTTCTGATCAGCAGTCATATAAAAATGAATAAAACATTTTTAAAAATATAGCAAGACAATGTTTTCTACAACAAAATGTCAGCAAACATAACAAAAAGCATTTAGTTTGGAACTGTGATTAAAAAATAAAAAAGTTATATATTACTTTCTGTTTAACATACATATCATTGTCATGTCTAAATCCTTCATTTGAAATAATAATTCATTAATTAATAGCATCATATAAATTGATATATTCATCATACAAGTTACACATTAGTCTGGAGTAAAATCTTCATTTTCATGTACTTCGTGAAATATATAAATTACCTGATCAAACTTACACAACCGTGTTTCACATTTGACAACCTTATTAAATATAAACAACAAACAATAATGTTAAATTATAAAAGTTGATATTTAATTACAGCATACAGTAATACATTTAAAAAATGGACAGAAAATCGTTAGTGATGTACTAAATATTTCAAAGTTTCAACACAACAAAATTATCTATTGACTATAATCAGATAACATAACCATAATATCTTGATCTGCGCGTCCGCTCCTGTGTAAGGAGTATAATTGAGTAACAAAAATTTAATTTGAAATTGAGAATAAAATACTTGTAAAGCCAAAATTGTATTCAATTTTTACCTTAAACACAATTTATATACTTAAATTTATAATCAATGTTGAAAAAATAAAGTAAACAAAAGGGATAAACAAATGTTTACAAAGCATAACACACAATATAACGCAGATGAAAAGAGTTGCATTTTGGAAAAACACATCGACAAGCGTCATGGAATAATTATTCTCAGTATCCGAATACATCTAAAGTATTATTTTAGATTTAAAATTCGAACTAACATTAATACTTTCGTTTTGTTTGTTGACATACAACGCATTTGATGAACGTCCTTGAGCAAATAGGCAAAGAGTTAAACGACATTTTTGACGATAATAAAAAATATACGGGTATAACGCCTAGAAAGAGTAATGTAATATTATTAGCCTAGATCAGAAACGATGCAAAGGACTTAGATTAACCTTTAAATGCAATAAAATATAATAATAACTTACCCTCTCAGACTCAACCCCGGCAGACTCCATCTTGCCCGCATCGCTAGCTGCCTCATTCTAGCATTGCCAACTGTTACTTTTAACATAAACAAGGAAAAACACATCTCTTAATATATATATTTACATGTAGAGTATTTAACTTATATGGAAGGAGAAAACTATTAGATATAAAACAAAACCATTTAATTTGGCTGTTAAATTTTTATAACAGAATGTTTTCGGCCATAACCGAAAATGTAAACACGGTAGGAACTGCAAGGAACGGTTCTGAACTAGTTTAATCACAACAAAGTACTTGCTCAAAACCTGTTACAAAAAATAATTACAGATATGTTCAACTATTCTTAGTTTTATATATGTAAAAGTAATTAGTAAAACAATTGATATGTAACAACTAATATGAGTATGTAAAACAATTTCTACATTAAATTCTTTAATGATAATCAATGAAGAATGTAAATTTGTAATATAACTCGATATTCAGAAATAATAATTTAATAAATTTAGCTGCGTCTTCTGTTACAGTAGTTTTAAGCACAAAACCTTCTGTAAATTGTGCCCGCATATACCCGATTACTGACCGTACAACCATTAGGCAATTCTATATTTCAACCTGGCACAGAAATCTCACCCGTTATATTTTTCATACTAAGACTAGTTAATATCCAATTAGTAAGAGGGGTCTAATACAACCCCTTTACAAAATGTATTACTCTTTGCAAGCAGTAGAATATAAAGATGGTAGTGAATGTGAAAACCAACATCTAATTTATCCAACTATTGTATAAAAAATTGTAAACAAAGTTCAAATATTTACACCATTGCTATAAATTATTATAAGGACCTATACTTTAACAGAATGAAACACTAATGTCATAACTTTTGCTATTTTCTTAATAAATGACAACTTCTTTATAGTTTTACAGCTTACATAGAAAGCATTAACTATTTCTGATATGTTCTGAACATGACAGTTGAGTAATGAGATATGAAAAAACTTTTTTTTATATACCTTTGTTCAGGGTATCTACAAATCTAGCTGAAATTTAATAACCATACATAACATCATAGATCTTGATATTTCTCATTAATTTATTCTATTAAGAGTTTTCTCTTACATCATACTGTTACGGAGTGTAGCAAATTTTTAATAGGTTTACACAGGAAGGGTATATGTCTATATCCTCATCCGAATCTCACTTGAGTAAATTACAAGAAAATTGAGAAACATGATGTGTTTCAAACCTTTTTTAGAGATGCATGAAAGATTATTACAATAAAGGAAGAAGTAATTAGTATATATATATATATTTAATTATTTATTTATTACGTATTTATAAATTTAGCCAGGATGTAAACTTTTTAAATATAGAGAAATTCAGTTCTAAAGGTACCTTTACTCATATATAGAATGTGGGCTTCTTTTAAAAGTAAATAATGTATCCATACTTTGCTATATCTAAAATAGAGGTGCAGAGGAATCAATGTGTGTACTGGCTTGCGGTATTTGAGTCAGTTATACATGTTAGGCTTTAATACCATTGTATGTACAATGAAGAGCCCCCTTCATGGAAATAACATTCAGCAATGGGACAAACAACTCAAAGAAGCAGGCAGCCTACTGAAGCAAACATGTCTAGGATGGCCATCAGTGTCTAATGAAACAATTGAAGCAGTGGGAACTAGTTTCTGGCGTAATCCTAAAAAATCCATATTTAAGTTTTCTAAACAGTTGAACATTCCAAAAAAAAATTGTTCACAATGTGTTAAGAAGACAGTTACATTTTACTATGTACAAAATTCAGGTGTTATAACAATTTTATCCCCAGAACAAAGTGAAACGATTTGATTTTGCTATAGACATTCTGGATAGGTTAGAGTAGGAAATAATTTTTTAAACAAGTTCATTTTCAGTGATTAGTAGATTAACATAAAGTTTGTATGTTGAGTACTGCTGTTATTGTACATCAACATGACGGTGAAAAAAGTGAATTTGTGGTGCACTATTGGATGAAAAAATTAATTTTTTGTCTCTTCTTTTTTCTGAAAAAACAATAACAGGAAAAATCTTTCTGGAAATGTTAGGTTTTTATCTGAGAATTTCATTTTCCAGGTAAACAGACCTCCTCCACATTTTGCTCAGCAATGGGTTGAACGAGAAGGGTGGATTACCTGGTCCCCACTCCAAACCTTGCCCCTATGAATTTATATTTTGAGGTTTTGTAAAAACAATAGTGTATTCCGTTCAAGTTTGAAATCTGGACCATTTAAAAAGTCACTGAAGCTGTTTCTTCTATCATGCCAGATGTATGACATGAGATTGAATATGGTCTTGACATCTTCAGACCAACTAAGGGCGCACACATCAAAATCTATTGAAGAGGTAAGAAATAGTGAAGTAATTCTAATTCATTTAACGTACAGTTAATCTTTCTACAAAACTTTATTCTGAAGCTATTACCATTTAAAACCCAGTTTATTTTATGGACACTGTATAAATAGGCTACATTATAACTATAATTAATTGATACTATGTTAAAAAGTAAATAAATCATTTATTAATTTTAAGAAGTGAACAACTTTTCCAATTACGTATTTTAAAAAAAGGACTAAATAATAAAGTGTTGACAAGCACTTTTTTTTATTAGTTGTATCAAGAAAGCTTTATTTTATAAACTAAAAACATTTAATTAATCAATTATTTTATAAATTTTCTATTTAATTAGGTCAATGATAACACATAATTTTATCAGTACACTATTTATAGTCTCATAATTTATCAACATTTTTTTTAGTATCTCAAATATGAGGAAAAAATAAGATAAGAAATCTATTATGATGGAAATAATTGTGCTGCAATTTTTTAATCACCCATTATGTTGATTCTATTCATTTAAAATTCTAAGGCTATTTAATATATTCACTTCTGAACTTATTCTATACTAATTTTATGAATCTTGTGGAAATCTGGCAAAATTAGGGGCAGTACATATAATGAGTTCTATATACTTAAACAAACCCTTAATAAAGTACAGACACTTTTATAAGTTGAAAACTACAGTGAGGAATTCAATTTTAAACATATCATTCCAATTAATAGTAACTCGCTTACTTATAACAAAATTCTACAATAAATACAGAATAAAATAAAAAAGCAAATAATTAGTGACTGAAGATATTTAATGCCAAGATTTTCAGGAAAGAAGTTTACCAAATCAGCAACAAAACTACAAGCGAAATACACAAATCATATAAAAAAAACTAATAAAAATGTTAAGTTTTTTAATATATGTCCAGACTAGACAATTTTTCAAATTCCAGTAATGTATATTAACATTATACACCAACAGAATCAATATTTTTGTCATGTTATAAAACAGAACACATACACAGAATTAACTGCACTGAATCAGTTTTATGTGTGATCCGATTTTAATAATTGATGATCAATTATTATATTTATTTAACTTTTTTAATATGTGAAGTAATATTATTTTAAATATAATTAGTTATGATACGTACCTGAAGATGAAATAACTTTCTGAAGCACTAGGATGTAAATTATTTAAGTATTTATTGGTAAGTGAATTTATATTTTTTTAATAAAAAATATATACATAAAAATTCTTCTTTTAAACTGTCTCTTTAATAGTAAAACAACTAGGTAATTATTTTAAGGCAAACTAATTACAGCAATTTATAACAGTTTATCTGTCTAATTAGGTAATCATACTTGTATGTAGTGGAGTTTCTATTATTGTCACTCAACATCCCAACAACCCTCATCTCTCCTTTCAATCTCATCACCTGATCCCGTTCCAGCTACCGCCGGGTCTGGGTGTTAACTAAACCTCGCCATCTTTCCCTGTCTTCCCACCATTTCTTCTCCTCTACTTGCTACCAATCGAAACCTCTCTTCTCTATGCTCTTCCTTACATCGTATTCTGGGTCTTCTTCCCTTTATTTTCAGCTCTTCGATTCTAAGCGGTAGTCTCTCTTTTTTCATTCTCTTTACGTGCCCATACCACCTCAACACATTTTCTCTACCCTTTCTCTCATACTCATAAATCTCAAATCACTCCTTATATCTGAATTTCTTATTCTATCTCTCCTTGTTAGACCTTTTATTGCCCTTAAGAATTTCATCTCTCCAGCCTGCAACCTACTCCATTCCCTTTCTGTCATTTTCCATGATTCTGTTCCATATAACATTATTGGTACATCATTACTTTTGCTCTTTCTGGCACTGTCTTATCCCACAGTAAATGCTAAATGCTATAGTAAAAGCTGCCTCCTTTTTGCAATCGTCTTTTTATATCTGATGAAATTTTCCGTCATCTCTAATTTCAATTCCCAAGTATTTAAAACTATTTACTACTTTCAGGCATTCCCCAACCAGTACCACATCTTGCTCCATTCCCTTTTCTCTTGCAACTATCATCATCTCACTCTTTTCGCTACTTATTTTTAGTCCATATTTATTCATTACGTCCTTCCAAACATCTAACTGAATCTGCACATCCTCAACCTCATCACCCCAAATCAACATGTCATCTGCAAAAATCATTTTCTTATCCTTGTCTGTAACTCTTTCTTTTACCTGTTTATTAATTCCTTCCATCACCACATTAAACAACGTTTGTGATAAAATACTTCCGTGTTTCAGACCACTTCTTATATTGAACCATTCTGTATTACCACGTGGTGTTCTAACCCTACATTTGTAATCTCTATACATTTCCTTAATTATATTAATATATCCCTCCTTTCAATCTCAATCACTAGCTAATCTCCTTCCTGGAACAGCTTAACCTACATGGTACTTTCAAACTCTTTATATAATTTCTTTTTAGTAACTCTCTTTAGCTATTTATCTTCTGGAAATCCTTTTTTCTTTTTTTAGAAATATTTTATATAAGAATACTGGTGTACTGTCAAAACAATTTGTTGTAGTACAAGATTTTTATCAAAATTATTATAACTCTCCATATATATTGAAGTCTAGAAAATAAATATATAATTAAGTTAAGTGAGAATCATTTTTAAATTTTTATATTAAAAATACTTAATAATGGTATTTTGTTAATATTATTTCATTTGTATGTTAATAGTATTTAAATAATTTAGTCTTTGTTGTGTGTAATCGGAGATTTCAAACTTATAGAAAATATTAGAAACAGTAAAGCTGTATTTTTGTTTGAAGTACTATTTTTACAGAAGAATGAATTTTTATTTGGGAATTTTCATTGATAAAGTTTAGTTTTGTAATTATTTATGTTGTTTGGAATTGTATTTATAAATAAAGTAGATATTAGTAATAGAAGCAAATACACTTTTCTAGTGTTTTCTAGATGTACAACGGGCAATATATATAAGCTAGACAAGGGACCTGTGGATTGGCTCATTTGTGTATGTAGTTCTGATAAATGACACTGCCGTTGTACTGTGCGAAAGTTTAAATTGTTTCATATAGATTTTGTTAAGCATTGTAAGTGTTTGTTTGATATGTTAAATAAATTATTGTGAGGAAGTTTGATATCATGTTTGTCATTTACAAATCATTCTCCCACTATAATTGGTGACTGATAGGATTTGAAGAAATTGTGAGGAAGTCAGATATCGTGTTAGTTATATACGAATTATTCTCTCACTTCAAATTTTTTTTATTTAAGATTAAATATAGGTTATTATTTTACGGTTAAATGAATACATTTGTAAAATTCTTAATTAAGAAAGATATCTATCTTGCAATATTATTCAGTAAAGTACAGCTCTAAGGAAATCGTGAAGTTTCTTTTGATTCAGTTCACTGGACAAATTTCTCCTATTTGTTTTGGATATATCCAGGTGGACCTCATGGATCATGAAGGCTTAGTCCAACTTTTGTTTAAAGTTGTTATTTTAGAGAAAATTTACCAAGTCTGATCCTAAACATTCTTTTTTTAACAAGTAAAAAAAAAAAAAATTACAAAATCCATTTATTTCATAAACATCAGTTTTTCAAGTACACTTATAAAACAAAAAGTGTCTCCATTACAAAAAAGTAAAAAAGCATTTATATATATATATATAAAAATGCTTGAGAACACTTCTGTGAAATTCTGCAGCCACCAGCAATTAAGCTTCATGATGCTGACTGAAGATATTATACATCTACATTAAAAAATGATGAATTCAAAATTTTTGCAATTTATTTAATAACATAATAACAGTCCCGAGATCAATCTATGGTTTCTGGTTTAGTATTGAAAGGGTTGAAGGAGCTCCTCAATCTCTGTTAGCAAAAAACTCATAGCGATTGATAATTAAGTAAATAAATTTCAAATACCTTCTATAGGAAAATATTTTTGGGAATTGTTGATCGACAATTTCTCTATGTAATTTTACATTAATTAATAATATTAATGCTAGAACATAAATGTTCTAAAAGAATTTACCAATTGAGAGATTTCTTTTGATTGTTACAACTTGATTTTTTTAATTTTAATTTACAATAACTAAAGCAGTAATAACTACTTAAAAAAAAGTATGGTTCTGTGTTTCATCACAGACTGTCCTTGATCATATATCCTACAAAACAGTTTTTAAAATGACCTCAGTGTATTTTTTTCTAAAGGTGAAAGTTTTAAAAATTTTATCTGAGTCTGCGCTAGCTTTTGTTTTAAATTAATATAAATGAAGATGCTAAAGTAATTTAGTTCAGATTTAAAATGAAAATTAGCTCAGGCAAAAGTTTTTATAACTTTCATTCTAGAATAATGTGTATACTTTTTTTTCTTTTTACCTCCGGGACCACTGTATTGTATTTCTTCAGAGGATGAAGATGAATGATTTGTAGCATATGTGAAAATGCCATACCTGACCGTGATTCAAACCTGGGACCTCTGGATGAAAGGCCAACACACTACCACTTGCGCCACGGAGGCCAGCAATGAATATACTCTTGTTTAATTAAAAATTATTCTATATCTTATTTAATGTGTAAGATAATGAATATAAAAATTCCAACTTATGTTTTACGTTTTGAGTTTCCTTCTATAATTGTAATCTTTGTTTAATACCGTATTACTTCGAATTTAAGACGCACCCTTGTTTTCAAAACATTTTTTGGAGAAAAAAATATCATCAAATTTAAGACGCATTACACTTACTAGGTTTTAGGAAAGGAAGTTTTAGAAGAAATAAAAATACTTAAGATACT
>JAAAKQ030309392.1:0-10045 GCA_010016005.3 Zanna intricata
TAGACTATTCATTAGGGTATCAAAATAAAAACTTTTTTTAATCACTTACTATAATACAATTATTTAAACCGTTATTCTTAACATTTAGCAGTATTTTGATTAGGTAAAGTATAAAAATGATATATTTTTTATTTATCTTGAAAAGAATATGATTCCTAAGTGAAAAAAATTACAGTTTTCCTGTCTAATGTGTCAGCATACGGTCCTAAGAGGCAGAAAATTTTATTTTTTAACTGAATAGGTGTCAATCTATTTATGGAAATTAATCATTAAAAGACCATTAAATTGTAATATAATTTCTAAGATACAATAATATCTTACACTTTCTAATAATATCTTTTTAAATATATTTTTCTGGAAAGACTACATAAAAGGAAGAACATTTCAATAAAATACTTAATTACTTTATTAAGAAATAATGTTTGTTGAAATTCGTGCCAGGTTATATGCATTGCAGGTCTCTGTTGTATTATAAGCAATTTAATTCTAAATAAATGACTTACTTTTAAAGAATCTGCTTACTGCTTAATACTATAAGTTTGAATAAATATTTAATGTCGAAATAAAGATTTCATAGATATTTTGGGTTTACTACCAAATAATTAATTATCCCTAAAAATTTTCAGTTACATGTGATACATCATGTAAATTATTTTTACAAACTTGGATTAAATATTGCAAATTGAACAAATTAGACTAAATGGTTGGAGTTATGCAAAAACGATATTAGATTATATCGGTTTGAAAGTAATAAATAAAACAAAGTATTATTGCATTTTGATGTAATTAAGACTGTTCATTTGTAAAGATATGATAGTAAATACTAGCTTAGTTTGAAACAGTCACTGTGAGATTGGAGTCACTAGGAGATTGGATGGAACTAATTCGGAGACGCTCGAGCTTCTTGTCTGTATATTATTATGGCAAGTTAGGCATTAGAGTACATCAACCGCAAATTATTTAGTAATATTAGAGACAATAGATTTTAATGTTATTGTTTAAGAGAAATACGAACGAACAGAGATGTAGAAATTGTTTAAGACAATGTGCGATTTCTACTTGAAAGCATTACTGCAGTGTGAATTCAACATCGATCTTAAAAATTGTTGTTACCTTCATCGTTCACAAGCAACTTCTATAAAATCCCATCCAGCAGCTTCATATGCATCAAACATTATATTTTACCCTTCGACAGCAATCTTCGACCCGATGGAACAGGGTAATGTGAAAAGAACAACAGATATGCCTACTTTGATTTTAAACGTAGAACTTCTGGCGACTACCGAAACACAATAAATGTTGAATTATATTAACACAACAGATATATTTAAGACAATAAATGTTTATTATAACACAATAAACACTTGTATTTATTTGACAATATATTTTTATTATATAACACATATATATTTGATATATATTTTTAGTAAATTAATTTAAAATATTTTATTTAGAAATATAAGGTAATTTTTCAGAGTTTTACTTATATAAAAGTATATTTTTATTGTAAATTAACTTTTTTTTAATTTTATTACCATAAAAATCGTTTCACAAGAAAACATTGAAAATAATTTATCGTGTGATTATAATTTATACTCTTCTGGGTAGAAGAAAGTAGAATAAAATAGTAGTTATTGTCCTGCGTACTAAAAATCTTTTCATTTCACTTACAAGGAACAGTATAATTTTGGCTTTGCGATTATCTAGATTTAAGATTACAAATTTGACAGGAAAATATATCACATTCTTTTAATACATATCCATTTCTAGTTTTTTTTTTTGTTTTTTTTAACCTCCGGAACCACAATTAAGTATTACATCAGAGGATGGAGATGAATGATGTGTAGCGTGAGTGAAAATGCCATGCCTGACCGGGATTCGAATTCGGGACCTCCGGAATGAAAGGCCGAGACGCTACCACTCGCGCCACGGAGGCCGGCTATCCATTTCTAGTTAACAATGAAGTTCATTACGCTGGCTGAAAATGAGTTAGTCTAATTAGGAATATTTTTAACGTCTACAACTCAAATCGGATTTAGTTCCACACACGTTTTTTTTTTAGTCCAGGTTCTTTCAACCCAAGAATTGGAAAGGAGAATTAGCATTGAGCTTTGAGTAAACAACTTTTTATTTTTTACGACTGGTTCAACCTCAGCTACGTAATTTTATGAGTTTATTCAAAGGTACTGAAACATTATACATGTCTATCTGTCCATTCATTTATAGAAAGACAGTAGACTGTCTGTTTCTGCCATTTCATTCCAGTCCATTCTGCTTTAATCATTTGCGTTCATACAGAACTCTGTATACCTCCCCCTGCAACTATTAAACGTCACTTCCATTAAAACGTCACTCTCTCAAAAACTCATCATTTTTCAATACACAACTGTTAGACTTCTTTTGAATAGCTCCGTACACTTTATTTAAGAGTGATTTGAATTATTTAAGAGTAATTGGAATGATAGAAGCTCATTAGAATATTATATTTTAAGATTGATGTGATAGTATAATCTGTTTAATGATAAATTAAATTCATTCGTAAATTCAGTTTCTGCTTTTAAGTGTGTAATATTATAATCAATAAATTTTTTTTGTTATACTGATATGATATTTTTTCTGTCCGCTTTTATATTTTGCTGTAAGTTTTTTCAATAAAATTACTCTGTAAATTTATGTTTTATGAAATCGTAAAGAAGTCACCGTATTATAATTTCTGTGCAACTTCGCCCTTAGTATAAGACAATCTTTTAATTTTTTTCATAAATCCAATATATATATTTATTTTATATATATATATTTTGCCCAATATATGTTATTGTTTTAGTACTAGTAATACTTTCATAAAAAAAAAATCAAAAAGACATTATGGTGTCGCATAGGCAAGTATTAATGTGCAAAACAACATATCTTCTTTCAATGATCTGTCTCTGTTCCATACAACAACTGAGAAATGTTTGCCACATCTGTTGATTCCTCAAACTGGATAAAAAAAAAATTCAATTAAACTCCTCTCTTTTTTTTCTGTTTAGCGTCCGGAACTACCATAAGGTATTACTTCAGAGGATGAATGAGGATGATATGTATGAATGCGAATGAAGTGTATTGTTGTACAATGTCAGGTCGACCACTCCTAAGACACTTGCTGAGTTATCTGATCGTCAACAGCAGCAGCCATGTCACTGATTCGCCTTGACACTCTGTCGTTAGAAACAACAATAAGGTGTTTCAATTGTACTTTTATCAATATGGCTTGATTTACAAATACAGAAGCTTGTTGATTTTTCAACGTATGTAACATTTTCTTTCAAAAAATTCCGAACGTTTGCTTTTACGATCCATCCGGATGATTAGTTTCCAAGTGTTGAATTCATCTTTACGGTTTCCAATTTCATCTGAGAGGACTTGAAAGCAAACAACGCTCCTCTGTGGCTTTCCATCCAATGTAAAAATCATAATTTAAATAATATTCATGTACAATGGATTCACTGGATGTTGAAGACTTACTTCGTTTTTTTCACAAATTTATCCATTTTGCATAAGAATTTAACAATTCCACCGTTTTACCATACACTAGAAAACCGAAACCTCTAAAAAGCTAAATTTTGTAAATGTGTTATTACATTATACTTCAAAACCATTATTTTTCGGTGTAAGACCAACACATCTCAAGCTTTTTTTTTTAATTTTACTTAATTTTTAATTTTATTTTATTTCAATTTTTTCCCAATTATCTTAAAAAACATTTGTTTCATAGAGTTTTAACGGTGCTTGAGTTTTAATTTCTTTTCTCATTTTAAAAAATTAATGATTTGTGTATCTTATATAACATTATTACATTTATTAAACCCTGATAACTTGAGCATTTAATCTCGTATTCTAATTCTAACAGTTTTTTTTTTTTGTATATAAACCAGACTCTATTTACCAAATAAGTCGCTGACAAATTATTCATTATCAGATACCTAGGTGATCAGAAACTTAAGCTACTTATTTTTATTTTAAATTTGATATTTAAGTCATGTTTGCATTTGTTATACTCACTCAGAAATTATGAAGATTTTTTATTTAATACACCTAAACCAACTATTTTAAATTTTTTCAGAATTACCTAGAATTAAAGATAAATAGAAATTACTTTGAATATAAGTCCACATAGTTGGCTACAGACAGAAACACTTAGTTACTTTACGTGAACTTAATGCATGCGATGGTATTACAATCCTTTCCTTTTAAATATGTCTTTTCATACACTTAGATTAGCATGACTGTAACTATATGTAAATGAATTTTCTGAGTTACTGCATTGATACCCTATCTAATCAAAGTAGGAAGGAAGTATTGCAGGAGCCAAGTCTACAGGGTACAGTGAATAAAAATGTGCTCCTCAAATAGAATTCGTCTATCGTCCTCAATACATCTGAGTACGAAGAGACGATTTCTTTTCACTATTTTTCAATTTCGTTTTTTAGAATTCATCTGTACTTATTTTCTCATTACATTAATATTTAGATTAAAAATAATGAAATTTCTTGAAAATATTAATTTGTATAAAAAGGAGAGTGGGCATACTCTCATTTAGTTTCTTATTACTTGTTACAGCTGTCACATATTACTGCTTAATTGAAGCTAGTAATAATGATAAAAATATTTTACAGCGTAGACTTACGTCTGGAAAAGATTTAATTTCTTTCTCTTCTACCTTTTCTAGTACCTACTGAATAAACTAACTACCAGTTAATAATTTAAAAATATAAAATTCCTTACAGGTAACTCTCTCTATGCAGTCAGCTATATGTATTAAATTTTCAACTATTTTTAACAAATTAAAATATTAATTTTACAATTAACAAACAGCAAAGTTTTTCATCTATTAATAATTATAAAAGGGCTTTCTCATACTAGTTTTAAACACTCTGTTGTCTAGACACCTGAATATTTTCTCTTCCAACTTTTGGTGTGTTTCAAACTATGAAAACTGTTGATGAAGATAGAACAGAACAAAAGGGCTGGGGAAAAGTGAGAGATTAATGCAATTCATTACGTCATTGAAACCGATTATACTAGCGTTAACGATCTTTAGAGAATGGAGGCCGCAATTATGTTACAGCTAAACAATATGGTTACTTCTCGGCACTAATGAACTTTCAATATAGGTTAGTCATTTTCTTTGTCTTTCATTTTATCCTGCTTTCAATTAAAAAAAAAAAAACAAAATGGAATGAATTAAATAACATAAATCATAATTTCCGTTGATTATCCTTTCAATTACTTAAGGTATTTTGATGGACGATTTTTTTTTTAGGTACAAAAATAAAAAATTTTTTAAAGAATATTTTATAACTACATTATTTATATTTAAAAAATATTATGCAAATTATTATTCAGATTCTGTGATACTAATTCCTAAATCTAAAAAAAAGAATATATTATTTTTTATAACAGTTTTCGAAAAAAAAAATCGTTTGCCAATGTGAAAAAATTGTAACGGTAAAACTTTATTTCAAGTTTTTTTAATAACCTGTAGAATATACGAAAACTGTAAGCTTACAATTGTACTAAACTGCATTCGTACAGTAAGAAAACGTGTTTGTTTTTTTAATTTAGTAATATATATATATATATTTAGTATATATATATATATATATATACATACAGCTATACATACTTTATAAACAATTTATAATTTTTATAAATAGAGTAATTTATATATTTAAAAATAAAGCATCTAAAACGTTCTGCTAGGTACAAAAGCATAAAATATGGAATAATAAAATAACAAGTTAATTCAAGTGCAAGGAAATATTTATTAACAAATCATTAAGAAAGGGGAATCATTAACAGGAGGCAATTTAATCATAGTAAGTTGCTTGTTCTACCGGAACAAGGAACAATAATGCAAAAGACTGAAAAAATGACGGCCTCCGTGGCACGAGTGGTAGCGTCTCGGCCTTTCATCCCGGGTTTGAATCCCGGTCAGGCATGACATTTTTCACACACGCTACAATTCATTCATCTCATCCTCTGAATATATACCTAACGTTTGTTTCGGAGATTAAAAAAAATTTTTTTAATTACTTTTTTACGGTTGTTTTTGACAGGATTCATGTTTGAGTAGGACTATGTCTAATTATCCGAAACATGTGATTTCACATGTTAGCACTTACTTTTCATTTATTATACATTTATAAATTTCGTCAGATTTCAGAATAAATCTGCTTGTAATTTATGACTTAATTTTATTGGTATGTTTTGGGCTGATCTTAAGCAAAATATATGTAATTTGATGGAAATAAAAAAAAAAAATTCCTAAATTTTATAAATCAAATGATAATAAAATTATTTTTTGTTTACAAAAAGTTTATAACCTTCATATTTAACTGAGTGTTTCAAAGACATGTAATTTTTTTTTTTCTAGTTTGCGATCTAGTTTGTTTTTTTTTTATTGGTTCTTCTAGTTGATTTATATTATAACATCATATTAAAACACAAGGCAGAAACCACATACTTAACATAACTGAAAATAATACACAATTCTATCTTCATTTTTCTTATCAGTCAGAAGCACCAGTGATTAGAGTAACATGAAGGACGACATTGGTGTTAAATCTCGAAAAAAAAACAACCTAGGTGAGATTCTTTCTTTGTCTATGAAATATTTGCCTGAAATACTTTGATAAGGTATATGAAATCATCAATATTTTCATGCAATAGCTGAAATAAATTCTCACTTCAAGGGTACTTGGAAAAACTCTTACCGGAGGCTGAGTGAACCAGATATGTGATATGCAGAGATTGTCTTAGGATTATAAGAGAAGATTGATTTAAAAACGATGTTATAAGAAGAAAAGAAACTACAAAAATAAAGGCGTTACAAAAAGAAAAGAGATTTTGTAATCTTACATGTCAAACTGCTATGTCACAGCAGATAATATAACAAAATTAAAAACTTGTTAGGAGAAGTATCTCCAAACAGCAATCATTAATATAGATAATTTTTCAAAGTAGACTGTTAGCATTAGAACCAAAAATATCTACTAGGCCACGGACCAAAATAAAATATTAATAAATTTAAATTATAATTTACTTGAACCTCAAATTTACTGTTATACGAATTAATAATATAAATTACAAAAACATACAGTTAAATGTAAAAAATTAACGTTACATAATAATCTTATCATAATTTGTATAAACATACTGTAAATAATTTGAAAAATTATGAAAGCGTTAAATTTGTTTCAATATTAGTTTTTCTGGGAACTTATTATTATTTTTATTATTACAAAGTTTTTGAAAATGTTATAGTCCTTAATAGAATTGAATAGAAATAACTGTAAACCAACGGTAAGCTACTTACCACGATTTAACCGACGAGGTACAAGGAAAACAAACAACCAAAAGGAACACAACAGAAGTACTCTCAAATGCGTACATGTATACTTATATGTGTTTGTTTGTATGTGTGTCTGTTCGCGTGTATATTTATTTAGAAGGAAAAGCAGCTAAGTAAGCATTGTAGACTTGTTTGGTCGGTGTATTATTTGTATAGAAAAGCAACTACCTCAAACCATACGTATGTATGTATACGTATTCTCTTGTACACCCATAGGATATGCTGTATGCTATGACTAGCTAGAGAACCTCCCGGATTATAGGTCAAGCCGCTCGGGGCTTCCACATTAAATAGGCTTTAAATTTCAGAAACGTGATAACACAATTTGAAAACTCCCTAGTTCCCTCAGCTCATCTTTTCATAGTACCAACACGCATGGATTCTTATCTTATAGGTATTGGTAAGAAAAAACAATAATTATCACTTAGTTTATCAAACGAGTTTTTCTGATGAAATATTTTATTCCAGGCTGTAGTATAAAATACTGTAAAAAATGTTGTGTATATGATGAATTATGTTTTAATGTTTAACTATGTTTAACTTATGTTTTAATGTTTAATTAATATTTGTATTAATCGCTAATATTTCCTACATTAGTGATTCTCAACATTTTAGTTCCACGACCCAAAAAAAAAGTGAAGAAAATATATATAATCAATATTTCGTGAACCCCCACTTACAACCCAATAAAACCTAGTAACGACTATTTAGCTGCGTTGACAGCTGCGCTTTTATACATGCTTATATGGAGTGCATACACATGAGAAATTTTCAGGTACCAACTTGCTCTGTACGTGGTCCTTGTAATTTGGCCTGCTGGCATGATGTTCGCGGTGGGAGCGTTATTTTCGAACATGCACATGATAAGTTTGAATATTTCTTTCTCTCATCAATATAAAACAGGCGAACGGAATTGCAGTACATCAGTTTAATTTTGGATGCAAAGCATGAATTTGGAGCCTTTATTTAAATTTTTAAAAGCATAGTTTCATTGAAAATAATAATAATTGAGATTTCGGTTGTTTATTGTGCGGTCAAACGATGTAACTGTTATTTTTTTTCATCTGGTTTTCTAAATAGGAGTATTTACAGTCCTATCCTCTTTACTAGCAGTACCAGACCTTAGTTGAGCGTGAGAACGATCGGCCGAACCCTTTCATTCCCATCCATTCCTAATCTCGGGCCGGTAACTCTTCCCACGAACAACATTTGTTTAGGTGTGTTAGCGGGCAGTATTACGAAGGATGATTGTTAAACGGAACCTTTACTAAAAGGGTTCTGAATTCCTCCCATTATTATATTTTCTACTACTTCTTTATTGGTAGGAATCCATTACTCAGGCCAATTATACCGGCTTTTTTACAGTATAGTTCTACAGTTTTTTTAATGTCATGGTTTAAATTTTTACTTATATACTAAATTACTGTCTAATTTCATAGTCGTCGGTTGCTAAAAACAAATAAACACAAATTTGTATCAAACTAATAATTTCTTTACACGGTGTTTTTACAATGGTCTTAAGTAAAGACCTTTGACTTAGAGTTTTTTTTTAAGTTAAAGGGTATTTGTTTTTTTAGAGTGATAGAATTTTTCAGAGAGATAGATGTCATTTCTTTTGCACTGATGAAATTTTGTTTTTTCATTTTAGATCATGAAAAATTCACCCCGCAACAACATTTTCAAATTGTGAAAATATATTTTCAAAATCAATGTCGCACTGTATAGTATGTTACATGCTGGAGGCATCGTCGGTTTTTATTCCTTTACAAATGAGGCCGAAGCGCATGTTACTGTCAATGGTGATCACTGCAGTTCAATGGTCAATGATTATTTGTTTCCAAATATGCATGACATCGACCTGCAACATTTTTGATTTCCATAGGATGGTGCTTTATACCGCTACTGAAACAATTTATTGAATCAAATTATTTCACGAAATGATCTAGTGAACTGGCCTCCATGATCATGTGATCTAAGACCAGTGGATTATTTTCTTCCAAGATATGAAAAGTCTCTTGTTTATGCTGACAAACCAGCAAAAATTGACGATTTGTAAACAAAAACAACTTGTGTTATTAACAAAATACGTCCCCAATTAGTTAAAAAAGTGGTCTAAAATTGGATTGATCAAATCCAGTTGATCTAAACTAGTTGTGGTGGACATATGCCGGAAATTATTTTCAAAAGATTAAATGTCAGAAAGTAATCCTTCAGATTAAAAAAAAAAATTGGCTTCAACTTATCTTTTTTTTGTTTTATTTCAATTCAAAATTGTATCACTCTAAAAAAAAACCGATTACAATAGATCTAAACTGATTCACACCTAATCTTAAAAAAAGAAATGTAGAGCACTCACGGCTTAATACATCTTTTAAAAATATAAAAGATTTTTGCAAGTAAAAAAGAGATTAAGATGAGACCTTCGAGTTTATCTAATCTAATAAATTACCAAGAAAAAGTTTTCACAATGAAATTCGAAAGAAGTATTCATTGCTTCAAATAGGAATTCCCCACCTCCCTCCACCCCTGTCAACAATTTAATTAAATTAAATTTTTTTTTACTTCATTATAAAAACCGAGTGGTAGCGTCTCGGCCTTTCATCCGGAGGTCCCGGGTTCGAATCCCAGTCAGGCATGGCATTTTTCACACAC
>JAAAKQ030309414.1:0-10045 GCA_010016005.3 Zanna intricata
TTTCAATTAACCACACTTCTCAGGAGTGGTCGACCTGAGATTGTACAAGACTACACTTCATTCGCATTCATACACACCATCCTCTGAAGTAATAATCTTACGGTAGTTCCGGAGGCTAAACAGATAAAGAGAGATCGTAATGATAGCAGCCTCCGTGGCACGAGTGGTAGCGTCTCGGCCTTTCATCCGGAGGTCGCGGGTTAGAATCCCAGTCACGCATGGCATTTTAACACACGCTACAAACCATTCATCTCATCCTCTGATAATATACGTATCGGTGGTTCCGGAGGTTAAGCAAAAAAAAATAAAAATATAAAAAATCGTAGTGATAAAATGGTAGGTAATATCTCTTTCATTCGCTCACTCAGACATTGAGAATAGTATATGTATTTCACACATGTGCCAACACTATCGCGACACTTACTAAAGTACCGATTGCGCTTGCGCGTCAAACCAATTTTGCGCTAGAGTAGCGGTAGCTGTGATTTATAACTTCAGCCAATACCTACGACGAAAGTAGGTTCCCTCCCATTAAAATCTAGCGTTCAGTTAAAAAAATACAATAATAGTCCGAGCTGCTTTTACAGGGAGGGATACTGTTTATTATACAATCGTCTCTGTAACGAAATGAGTAAAATTCTCAGTAGTAGGACTGAATATAATCTTCAATAAATAACGCACGTTAATGAAAAATACTACCTTTTGCTCAATAAACAAGACAACAGTGAAATCCTCACTCTTCAATTTCTCTAATGTCAGTGGTCATAACATCTAATAATTAAAAATAACTATTTTTATTAGTAATATTGCCTAAAACCAAAAGATTCTTTCTCATCGATAAGATTAAAAAATGAAATTAGTTGTGGGAAAATGCCATAAAAATACGAGTACATATATTTTTTTCTGTTTAGTCTCCGGAACTAGTAAGTTATTACTTCAGAGGATATGTATGAATGTGAATTAAGTGTAGTCTTGTACGATCTCAGGTCGACCACTCCTGACAAGTATGGTTATTAATTGAAACCCAACCACCAAAGAAAACCAGTATCCACGATCTAGTATTCAAATCCGTATAAAAGTAACTGACTTTACTAGGATTTGAACTTAAGAATTCTCAACTTCGAAATCAGCTGATTAGCGATGTCACATTAATCAATAGACTAGCCCGGTTGGCTAAAAAAAAAAAAAAAAAAATTACATTAATTATTAATAAACACACTTAAAATAGTTACCGGTGTTACTTTTGATGCCGATATCAAATTTTATTCGTCTTAAAAAAACCTAATCAATAACAGTAAAATCACTAAAAAAAAAAGTTCTATTAAAAAATTACTAGTTTGTTCAATAAAAAATGGTTCGAATAAAAATACCTCGTTATAATTATATTAAGAAACAAATTATCTTTATGGTATATGAATTAATACAACACGGTAAAACAAATTACTGTAAAAAAATGTTGTATGGCCTAAAGGTCCTAATATAGAATATGTTCGATATGTTATCGAGGTAACAGTTAAGGTCGTGTAAGTAAATAAAAAAATAAAACATAGACGAAAGGAATGTGAAATTAATTAATAAAGGACCTAAAATTCTTTAATACTGTAATAATAAGCATGATTGTAAGATAGAGAAAATACGGAAGCTACTATATGAACGTAAACAATTTCTAACATGAGATTTACTTTTTAATGAACTAAAATACATGTATGTAGTTTAAATTTCATTTAGCCTAAATATGGTCTAAACATTATTTTTTTAATAATTTGTCTAAGTAAATATAGCTAATAATTATATCAATCTGTCTACAAGAATAAACATACTGTTTTACTAACAAAAACCAGATCAATATGTAATACCATATATATAAAACAAATAAGATAAGAGGAAATATAAAATAAACATGTTAACCTTAATTTACTACGAAAGTTATAAAATCAAAATGAAATACTTTATTATAAATTATCAATTATATCTGTATTAATTATTTATTTACTTACTTAATCGGAACAAACTAAATTTAAAATTACCGATTTTCCACAGTAGCCGCAAGAAAATGTTTAAGATTTTTCAACCACAAAGATTATTATGATTTTCAGAATAAAAGTAATGTACGTTAACTCATGTGCATAATACCGCAGTGTGAGACATACTTTAAGCATTCTTATAAAACTGTTGATTTTATAGAAAACTGGCAAAATATTGCACGACTTTAATAATGAATATTAAAAGAATTAGAGCAAAAAAAAAATTATACTTTTGAGAGATAGTAATGTATTTAAAAAATTTTTTCTAAAAATATTTTAATATAGGTTATTAAGTTTAGCAAATTGGCTTAATTAAACTTTCTATAAATCTAAAACCCTCTCTTCAATAAAAGCTAAAGTAAGAAAAATAAAATTTTCAAAAAACATTTCCAATCTTAGGTCCATGGTCTATAATTTAAAAAACAAAAGTAGATATTTCTGGATAGTTTTAAATATAAAATATAAACTTCTTCCAAAAAACGTTTGAAAAATATTTAAATCGAAGGGAAATTAAACAAAAAAACATATATTTTAAGAACTGGACTTTGATTTTTTGAAAAGATATTTTTTGCAGAATTCATATACGTATTGAAGGTAACAAATCTGCTTAAATGAAATTTTCTCTAAAATATCTCTGAAAAAAATAAAATGCTCAAAGCCCTATATACAAAAATATTTGAGCCAAATTTGAATAAAGTCAATTTGATCAATTTTGAGATAAAGGCCAAAAGCAGTGCGACACACATAACTAAACTAAATGGACCCTTAAAACGTAAAGATTTGTAAAAATTCCGATACCCAATTTTTTACACGATATAATACATATTCTTATAAATGTAAACGATATAATACATATTATCCGCCTATAATACATATTCTACCTATATTCGACGAGGAAGAGATAAAATTATTGCAAAAATAGTATTTTTACAGTCTAAATAACTTTCTATTATGTGCTATTTTTTTAGAAAAATTAGTCGAAGGAATTCATATTGAAGTAATATCAACTTCTTACAAGAAATTATTTTTAAATACTTTAATCACATTTATGTGCTTATACTGACTGACTCAGGATAAGTCAACAAGGAATGATTAGGATTGTTTCGAACTACACATTTTTTACCATTTTAATTTTCTTTTCTCAACAAAGTTCCACTTTTTTGGGGACAATAACAAATGACGTTACCGAAATTGAGGAAATACATACCGTTGATTCATAGGACAGAAAGTTGCATTAATTTATATTTGCTTTACACTATCTATTTCTGCCTAGTGTGACGGGTGTAAAACAACTGAGTAACAAATAACATTTATTACTTAGTTTTTTCTGAGCGGTACTGATATTGGAATACTAGTTCCTGCGGTAAACATAATAAAGTTATATAATATGTAGGAATGAATATCACGTACTTTTCAATACGCTTGATATGCTTACGTCCAATATATTATAACAAATGTTGACAGTATGTTACGCTAGGTGATCTGACGATCGTTTTATTCTCGTTTCGGTTAGTTGCCATAGATAAGTGCGTTCATTATTTTTGAGAACGATTAAACAATTTTCAGGAGTAACTTTGAATACAAGTCATCGCATACACAATTTGTATAGTTTTGAAAATTAACAGACTCAAACCGAATTAAATTATAAAGAAACCATAAGCTTATCTTCTGAACTTAAAATTACCGTCAGAGGAAATTTAACTTTGTTAAAATTACAAAAACTAAAAGAAAAATTTCTAAGAAATAATTGCAACAGAAACAATGTTTTATTACGTTTATTTTTTTCAAGAAATTTTTATTACTTTTAGACAGATATTTAGCAGTTGCAAAGAACTTTTAACATACTCGTACATATTAAAAAGTATTTATTTTTTGACATTACTTTAAAAAAAAATACATAAACTGAAATATAAATGTCATGCGGCTAAAGCCGCTTTCCGGGAAAGTCCTACAACTGTGCATTATTTCTAATGCACGAATTACCCACATACACAATAGACAACTTAATTTAAAATATTTATCATTTTATTTAAATATAATTCATTTTCGCTATTTAATTCCATGATTCTAACTAAAAGGGGCGCACTTACCATATTTAATTCGCGTGGCTGAAGCGGTACTAGCGGCGAAGGTCGGCACTAACTACACTAATGTAATTTCACAACTTAACTTTATAAAATAAATTTAGCTTGTACAGTGGCAGACTGGTGGTGTAGCTGCAAGACTTAACCACCAGGTACCGAAACGACCGGGAGATCAAGCTCGAGACGAGTATTTTTTTTTATTCAATAAATATTATTTGTTTATTTAATCCATCGCTAACTTGTGACGTTACACCATAGCACGAGACTCAAACAACATTTTTTTCAGTTGTGGGTACAATTTTCAAAAACTTTTTTGCAAGTATTATTTTTTAATTGTAAACAAACGTGCCTAACAAAACATAAGACATTTAGGCGAAATATCCAGATATTGAGGTTAACCTTGGTTTAGTATCCCACCCCTTGACCATTTAAGATGAAAATTTAATACCATCAATATCCCGTGTAGGCAATAAAAGTAACCCGACAAAGTTTGGTCAAAATCGGTCGAATAGTTCTATAGAGATAAGGTGATGTAGAGGTAAACACCGAACACACACATACATACGAACATTAACATCCCGAAAATGTCCATCCGGTTTTTTTTTTTTTGTTTTTTGAGTTCCTTAGGTGTCAAAACGTCAAGATCCGGTGAAAAACGCATATGAAAAGTTAGATGGAAACAATACTTTCCCTTTTAGAGGTATGGTTCTGCTATAGCGCTATCTAGACGGGAAAGTAAAAATAAAATGTAAAACTGAACATGAATTGGGATTGTTAAAAAAAGATCATTTTTTAGTTTAGAGAGAGGAATTATCAATAATAAATATAATGAAGCATATTGTAGATTAATATAAAAGAAAAACTAATAATAAATAAAACAAGAAAGAAAATACAATTATTTCTGAAAAAAAAAAAACATAAAAAATCTCTCTCAGTTTTTAAAAAAATTATAAAAATAATAAATAATCCAAATACAAGTCAGGCTGTAATTTTGTTTTGAACGGTTTTTACTTGACATTTAATTCAAAATGAAATTATAAAAAAAGCGTTTAAATAATTTTAATAAAACTTAATTTACGTTAAATGTTATGGTGAAAACTACATTCGTATGTATACATTTTCCATTATATTATTTTTAATTTATTTAAAAAGTTACAATTGCAACGTACAGTTGGTCTACTAACTAATTGTAAATTATTTACGTTAAAACAAACATAACTAAATATACGAAAACAAGTAATGAAAATGAAGAGGATTTAGAAGCAATACATATACACATTTTTGTTATTTAAAAATATCTAATATAAAATAACCGAATTTCAAAAATGTTTACAAAAAATTTTAAAGTAATACTTTTATGTTTTTTTTTTCATACTCATTTATTTCTAAAAATCAGATAAGGGCGCACACGGTTACTAGAAAAATTGGTGAAAGAAAATTCTCACGACAACAAGGACCGATGTGGCAAAAGGGAAAACAGTTCACTGCTGACTGACTGAGGCAAGAACAAGGCTGAGATATGCCTTTCTCTGAGATTCTAAAGATGACCTCCAGTAAAGCCCATAAGGACAAGGTACGGAGGGGGTGGCATGACGACCGAAACTGCCAAGTGAAGATGTTATCCCCTACAGGGTCAGGATGTGCAAACTCACCCTTACAGAAAAAGATTCAAATAAAAACCTCGATAACAAGAAAAATTGAATTAAATAATTTAAATGGAAATCACAGGAAAAAAAAAGATTTGCTAGAAGTAGGCGAAAACATTTTAACCAGATAATAATGATGAAGTAACAGTTTGTAATAAAAAGCTAAACAGAAAAATTGGAAAATAAATTGAATAAAGAACTTGAAAGAATACGTTAGATGAAATTTCAAAGATTAAAGCAATCACACAAACTGAATCAGCAATATTTATAAAAAAAAAAACCTGTTCCATGCCGGTCAAGTTATGGATTTCATTTTAATTTTTGACAAACATTCTCGCTAATGTTTTGAGAATTAAAAATGTTGAAGTTGCAAAAATAATTTTTAAAATTGTTTAAAACAATCGTTAAAGATACGGCTAAATTCAAAATAAACATAGTTGTTATCTTCTAGAAAGAAGGTAAACATTTCGGTAATTTTTTTTTTCAATACTTAAAGTAAGGCCTATCAATCAAAGAATTAATAATGTTTCATTTTAAATGCAATAAGTAACTTAGGAAATGGTTTTAAATTTTTAAAAAAACTTTCTTTTTTTTACTTAAAAAGTATTTATATAATCACATGGGAAGGGCAAAAAAGTTTTACAATAGTTTGAAGCCCTATCAATGAAGAAAATACAAATGCAAAAAACTCCCGTTAATTTTTTTTTCCTGAAGCAAAATATAACTAAAGAAAGAAAAATAAAGCCATATTTTTGGGGTAGGGTTTAATAATAAATAAATATTTTTGGAATTTATGATCTTGATAAAATTCTTCAAAATTTGTATAAAAAAGAAACAAAGTTTTAGGTAAAATGCTTCAGTAATAATCAAATTTATTTAGGCCAAAAGAACCTCAACCCTTTTGCCACTTTTTGCAAAATATTAATATATTCTGTCCCGTGAAGGTAGTACCTCTCTACTTAGTTTGAAGAAAATCGGTCAACGGAGTTCAGAATTATAAGTACAAATACAAGCAAACTTACATAGTACATACAAACATCTAGCAAATATAGATTTTATGAACTTTGTAACACTGGAATAAAAAAATGTTTTCGTCGATTATTTACAATTAATTTTGTTTGTTAATTTTTTTAAAAGGTCTCCTTAAGATACAAAAAATAAGACTAATTTTTTTTTTTTTTTTTTTTGACTTCCATATAATTTCCTGCTACAGCAGCATAAATCCCTATAACCGGGAAAGTAATAAACATAAATCACCTTCATTAAAGTTTCTAGAAAAGTTGGCTGAATAACGGGATCTAAAACAATAACATAAAGTAAAACCGACTTTGTGAAATAATTCAAACGTTTAAAGTTCCACTACAAAGAGTTCGCGCTAACACGGTACCGAATAAACATGCCGCATAACTCTAACCAACGGCTTTATAAATAACGTAATTATGTACGCTTATACATGAAGACACATGCTTTTAGTAAACTGTATAAGTATTTCATTGTCACAACGAAATTCAAATAACAAGGAAACTAAACAAAAGAGAGACGCAAAGTTCAAAACGGTTAGCCCTTATCGATGAAACAAACAAGATATGACCTATGCAGTTTTTTTTATGCACGCAAAGTAACAGATAAACGTAAGATAAATCGGAAATTAACAAGCTGCGATACAATTCAGCTAAACTATATCAAATTATTTTTATTGTTAATTATTATTTAAAATCACGACAGGTTTTATGATATTTAAAATCATTTTTAAATAAATTAACAAAACGAATTCTGGATAAAAAAATTAACTAGTAACAACAAAATTACTACATCGAAAGATAGAAATTGTAAAGGAATAGCGATAATAAACATCAAAGAATGACGTATTCTTCAGCAGTTAGTTTACAAACAGAAGAAATTTTACATAAAACATAATTTTAAAATATTGTTATCCTTGAGATAAAAATTTTCTTTTAATTTATAAAAAAGAAAAAACTTATTTAAGTATCATGCAACATATTTAAATTTCCGTTTCTCCTAATTTTTATGTAAAATTGTTTATTGAATATAAATGAAAGGTTATTCAGATCAATGCGTATTTAAATATCTTGTAAGAATGGGAAAATGTGCTAAATCAAGGGAAAAAGAGGAACTGTCCCAGTATTTATCTGAAACTCGTAAGGTGAATAAAACCTCTTTAGAGCACTACAATTAAAAATCATATTAATATATAAAAATAGAATGGAATACAAAATAATAATAAATCAAAGATGTGAAGATTACAAAAATAAGTCTAAAAAAAATTTATATCAAATAGAACTCCCAAATGTAACTTGATTATTAACAAGAATAGTTACGGTAACAAGAAATAACTTTTCATTGTCGAATTATTAATATATCGAAATATTAGATAGCGTAAAGTATAATCATATGCATTATTTAACGCGTTCCTTTTCCCGCGTATTATTTAATAAGGAGAATACACAAGGTCTAGTGTTCACGGGTTATTAACGTTTTACACCAAAGACTGTAATCAACTACAATGAAATTTTATTAAAAAAGAGTTATCGACATAAATTCATCCACAACATTAAATCCCCCTCCTCCTAATCAAGAGAGTATTTTTAGAACCATTTTGCTTCCTAATGCGATCATAAACTTGTTATATTATACAGTAAATTACCATTGCCTCCTCAAAATAAAAAATGTTACTTTTTATATTGCAGCAAAAGGGAACTTTGATTACGTAACCGTAAGTAATTTTACGACCTTTTATATATAACATTTCCATACCGAACATTTTATTCTTTAACATCCGGAAAATATTATAAATGGACGGAGTTTACCAGAACACTGCAAAAATGTTAATTTTGAATCAACTGTTCGTTTTTAATTAAAAAAAAAAAAAAAAAAATTGAAAAAATTTAATTTTATATTATGCAGAAAATATCTTAATAAATTATAATTTGTTACCTGAATATATCACTATTTTTTTTTAACGACGATGAAGGATTGCACTGACGCACGCCCTGCAGGATCTTCGCAGGGTGTGTGAGGCTCGAAGACAGAACGCTAGCCGTCCTGACCTAGCAAATAGCTAAGTGAGCACTGGACATGCGAGTCGTAGCGACAAGGAAACAGTGTTGCTCCCACCCACTACCGACTAAACCTCCCTCGCCGTTTCCCACGGGCGACTGGAACCGTCTTTCGGCATCTCATCAATCAGCCCTGAGTGTGAATATCACTATGTTAATTATAGTAATCCTAACCCTTGTAGGAAATCAAACGTGAGTCACAAGGAACCCCCCCCCCCCACCAACAAAAGAAATGATACCCATATTTACGAATAAAAGCGACACACGAGATAAAGTAAGATGCGCAGTATTTTAAAGTTGTTTTCTCAACCAAGCCAAATGTATGATTAAATATCAGCAAAATGATGCATGTGATACTCAGATCTACAAGCGACACATCTTCGTTCTGATCAACACAAGGACCAAACGGCTTAAGTTAAGATCATTACTCTTAGAGAAAGCTCATTTCTAACTGATGCCTTATGCGCCTCAAATGCTTAACATGCGTCACATCAAAAAGAAAAAAAACTAGGGTAGCGTAAAAAATAAATTTTGTGGAAATTTCTGAACGAAAGAATGTTATACAATTTTATTTCTACTCGTCCTGGAAAAAAAAATATTTTAATAAGATAAATAAAATTAGTGCTGAAAATTTTAGTTTGAAATTAATATAGTACAAAAGCTTTCTACAACATTCTACTCGATTATAATTCCAAATACAAATATTCTTAAATTTTCTGTACACAAAGGAAATTGAGAAAGGAAAAGAAAATTATCAAAAAAACTATCAGAATAAATTTACCAGTATTATAGTTCTAAACAACTCGGTCTCAGTATAATTGGTTGAAATATATACGAGTAAAAGCTAAAGATTTTAAAAAAGATCTCAAAAAACTCTCAATGAATTAAGGATCGATTAATCGATTAGCAAATATCTTTATTACCTAATATTGAATTTTTCTCAAATAGTTTGGATAAAACAAACATAAAGAGCAACATAACTAATTTCAAGGGAAAAACAAAAAAAAATACCAATAGAAGAAAAGCGGGAAGACAAATAATATTCGTACAAAGAAAATTAAACGAAAAAAAATTAGAATTATTTTTTTTAAGTGGGGAAACCTACCATTAACATATCAGATTAAAACCCCCGGGTTAGTCTAGTGGTTAACGCGACATCGCAAATCAACTGATTTCGAAGTCGAGAGTTCTAAAGTTCAAATCCTAGTAAAGAT
>JAAAKQ030309436.1:0-10045 GCA_010016005.3 Zanna intricata
TGAACCTTAGAACTCTAGACTTCGAAATCAGCTGATTTGCGATGTCGCGTTAACCACTAGACCAACCCGGTGGGTTAACAAACCCAAGATCAGAGCCAACTAAGTCAACCCTAGACCTCAGACCAGAGACCGGGACTCGGTCTTTATGCCTTTGCCTCTAATGTGGCTCTCCCGCACAGGAGTCTTCTGAGATCGGTCCTTTGAGATCTTAGATCCAGTAAAAGGTGTTCCCTTCTGGACTAGGAGCTCCGCAGATGGCTCTGCGGCAGCTCCGCAGAGTGCTGTCTCTCATCACCTCATCGCACAATCCTCTCGAACTTTACGTTGAAAAACAAATGCGATGTAGTTTGCCACTGACCGGAATCCTTCCGCCCCAGATAGCATTCGGCCAACGATATTGTCTACAGTCAAGGTACCAGTACCCTCTCACAGTCTCGGCGGGCGACTTCCCACGTCCAACAGATGAACACGCAGTGTTCCGGAGACTGTCTAGTTCAACGCAGTATAAGCAGGTGAGGTCCTCTGCCCTCCTTCTGGCATGCAAGTAGGCTTGAAACACGATTTAGTATTAAAATCCGAATAAAAACAACTACCTTTATTAGGTATCGAACCTGAGAACTCTCGACATCGAAATCAGCTGATTTATGTCGACGAGTTTACTGGTCGTAGAAAAACTACGACGAGTTTTTAACCCACTGGGCTAGATCAGCCCAGTCGGTTAAAAACTGGATCGTCTCCAGTTGGACAAATTTAGCTATACACTTTTCATGGAAACTATTTTTTTAAAGAAATCCATAGTAGAAAGTTCTTTGTAAATTGTATTAAATCCATTAGTGTAAGATAATAATGAAAATACAATAGATAAAAGTAATAGTAAAAAATATTTATCTATGTTTATTTATTTTACTTTTTTTCTTTATTAAATCATTTGTCGATTTCATCAGTTTTTAAAAATCTATAACAGATTAATATACATATTCATTCGTTTGTTATTGATTTGATCTTTAGTGTCGTAAACAGGTTATTCAACTATATCTCGCACACTTTCTGTCACTCTCTCTCTTTCGTTAATATTTCCGTTAATATTCATATTAAATGAAATTTTATGATTACCATTTAACTATTTTCTATTTTTCGTTGGTTTTTTTTTTTTTTAAAGAAATTTTACTTAATAAATTATAATAATGAAAGCAAATTTAATTGTTTATATTCATTCACATTAAAAAAGCAGAGCTTCTCATTTAGGAAAAAAAAATCTAAATTTTAAATTCAAATTTCTCGTTTAATAGAACGAGGAAAAAATGTAATTTACGTACATTTAAACGTTTAAGATAATATAAAATTAGACAATAAGAAAAATATTTTTATTCATCTTATGCTAATAAATATTGTGTTGATAAGTGACAAAAAAGTAGAAAAAGAATTGTGAGATTGTGCAGCCATTAACGAACCAAACCGGTTTAAAAAAAAAAGAAATAAAAAACATCTTTTCAAAAAACTTAGCCTATATATAACTGGATATTTTGTTCGTTTTAAATATTTTTCAGACCTTTTTTTCTTTTTTATTTTAAAATCTTCACCTTTTATTTATAAGGTTTAACATAAATGTGATTAATGTTAAATGTGATTTTTTTTATCTTTGTTTACATAACGTTATAAACTTTATGGAATGAATTTTTTTTTTCAGGCCTGTATATTAGAATGTTAACTATTTTTATATATTTTGTAATTATATTGTGTTATATTATGTTTTGTATGTGCTAATAACATCAACCCGTAAACAAGGAAACAGCTGCTTAATACATATGTATAGAGTGTAGCACTGTACGTAAGCGAGAGCTGGACTGTTGGAACATCAGAGAAAAAGAATCTTGAAGCATTTTAGATGTGGTGCTATAGACGAATGTTGAAAGTCAAGTGGACCGGACAAGATTAATAACAAAGATATTTTTGAACGAGTGAACGAGAAAAGGACCTTTTGATAGACCTTAACCAAAGCAAGAGACACATTAATCGGTCGTATACTTAGGCACGAAGGGATCTTGAAGTCAACAGTAGAGGGGATGATTGAAGGAAAAAATTATAGAGGACGGGGTAGGCTGGAATATATGAAACAGATTACGGAGGATATGAAGTATCGAAGTTACAAAGAACTCAAGAGAAAGGCTCTGGAAACTCACTGCATACCAATCTACGGATTGCTAACAACAGAAAGAGATTGTGTTTTCCTACGTATAGATATTTCGTAAAGAAATTTTTTCTTGTAAGATTCTAAAGCATCTTGATTTTGTAAAAAAATTTATATAAATTACCAATTTATTTTTATGTTGGTGAATTTTAATGATTCTAAATACATTTATTAATGTATTTATTAGTCATTTGTAATGTTTCTTTATTCGGTCCAATACAAAAGAAAAGAAGTATTTTTAGAAAAAAAAAAACTGCAAATAGCCTCGGTGGGTCATAGGTAGATTAGGTCGGTTGGTCTTAGTTTTCTTATCGCAAAATAAATGCCCCTGATTAATAATTTTCTTCTTATTTTTACTCTTTTCTTTACTATATTAAATTAAAAAATTTTAATTTTAACCATTAAAAATTAAATTGTGTTTACCATTAAAAGCTTTATGGAGGTTTTATAATATGGGAATCTGCTTCATATTTCAAAACTTTTTCTAATTATTAGGATCCCAGATTATTTTGTATTATTCTTATTAGTGTTATTTATTATTGCGAAGGCTGTTTTTATTATTATTGTTTGGGACATTAATTCCGACATTAATTATTAAAAGCTTATTGTTGATATAATTAGATATAAGTAGTTTTCAACTTAAAAGGTTTAAGGAGGTGACGATGTAGAGTAAGGGTCACCCTCAGGACTTCGAGATTTCACTTAATTAAGATCATATTTTTCTTAGTTACATTTTTTAACTATTAAAAACCCGTTTACCATAAGTAATAGGTTTACAATAAATAAATTTGTTAACAATTAAAAAAATAACAATAATTGGAAAATAATGTTTGGCAAAATCGGATCCTAGCCCCCCCCCAAAAAAAAATCTCAATAAACATCAACTTTTTAACAGTTGATGTTGAGATGTCACAGGTGAATGGTGGAATTAAATAAATGAAAAGTATTTAAAGTAAAAGAAAAAGGTAATGATTTGATTGTGTCTCGAACTCGATCTCCCGGTTGATTCGGTACTTGGTTTATTTAGCCTCTCTGCTTCACCAGTCTGCCGACCGTATAAAAGAAATTTATTCTATGTAAGTGTGAAATTACATCAGTTTAGTTACTGACGACCGTCGCCGCTAATACCGCCTCACTCGCGTGAATTAATTCGGTGTGAGTGCACGCTTTCATTAGAATCATTGAATTAAATTAAAAAAGAGTATAATATTTAAATAAAATTATAAATATTTTAGATTAATTTGTGAGTGTAAGCCGTGCATCAGAAACAGGTCACAGTTATATCTTCCGTCACGCGGTTAAAGTCGCATTTTATCAATATTGTGAAATATTTAATATTACTTATCCATTTTAAAAACAAAATTACGCTCAAAAACCGTTTACAAAAATTTTTACATAAATGAAAAACTAGAAATATCATTCGATGATTAAACAATCATTATCAGTGAACTTTAACGAAATTTTATAAAGAAATAAAACTTTTTTTTATATCTATGTAAGTAAAATACGCTCACTAATAAATGCGAGTGTATAATCCTACACAACATATAATGGTTTACAGAGCAAATGGGTGTTGCTTGTTCTTGGAACCTTACCTCATAGAAATGAATTTTACTAAACCTTACAGATGAGTCAAGTGATTTTACTTGAAAGAAACTTGATAGCGTACCATCTAGAATAGAAAGTTATCAAATACAGGGAAAGTACTACTTCACCCTTCCCCCCAGACGGTCCTGACTTGGCGCCATCGGATTTCCACTTGTTTGATCCGCTCAAAGAGATGTTACTTCGTAATCGTTTAATGGCAGTGACAGCGTCAAAAAAAAATGTGTTAAATTGGCTCTGACATCAGGATTTCTTTGTAGCAGGAGACAAATATTAACCGATTCGGAAATGGGACAAGTGTATCAATGTTGTTGGAGATGTTAGTTCTCAAAAGTGAAAAAAAAAAAAAAATCACATTGATTACACAAAATAAATCTTTTTAGCTCCACAATATTTTTATTCTTTAATTATTAAATGACCCTCGTAAATTAATTCTTAAAGAGTATAATTGTAAGTGATGATTGTTTAAGAAATCTAAAAGAAAGATTGAAAGGAGAATAAAAAGAGTTTGACGTATTAAAAATGTAGAAGGCAAAAGAAAATCAGCTGTTGTCTATTACCCGGAAATAATAATAAATTAAAAGACCTTTTTTAAAACACTGTGTACTTAATAAACAGGAATTATATATTTGGGAATCTTATTTTTATATTTAGTGATGAAAAAACATCATTGTTGAACAACTATAGGAGAGCGGTGTCAAATAATCTGTTTGAATCTTAAAAATTTATTTACATTCAGAGTATTAAATAATCTTGAAAATTATAAGATATAATATTATATATATATATATATATATATATAATCTTTGAATTAGATAAATGTTACTGTTATCCACTATTTTAAAAGTTTTTAAAATTTTATTTAAAAATTCGAGATAATTTTTTTGATTGGTTTGTGGTTCATGCTTTCGCTATCATTCTTAAGATAAATGTTTATTTATTCAAACTACGTAAGAGATATTCAATAGGACGTAGAGAATCTAAATTGAGGTTTCAGTGGTTTAGATGATTTTTTTTTTTGCGAAGTTTTAAGTTTTCTATTGTGTTATAAACACTTTTTATAAGGTTTCATAAGTGTTCTGTATTTGTCAGTCAATATTTTTTGAAATTATTTATTATTGTTTTTTATTGTCAAACAAATAAACTTATTTTCTTATATTCACTTTTTTTTAGTGTTTATTTAACGGTGTTAATATTCGAAGTGGGCTCTAGTTATAAGTAAAAAAAAAAAAAAAAAACAGGAATTATAAAAGGAATTTGAACGTATTTTTATTTATTTTTTTTTTTTCAATTTATTCCAGTAAACCATTTAGCATAGCTCTTTGTTTACAGCATAATATATTATTTTACAAAACTCTTTATTTACCATAACACAATTACAGACAGTGCATTATATATAATACTAACAAATGAGTTGAGAACAAATAGCCATCTAGTTTCACTTTCCTAACTTCATTGCTCCAAAGCTGGGCTACAAGAAGGAAAGTATGTTAGTCAGTCAAAAAAATGATTTATCTTTTTTTTTTTGCGTCTTTCGACGTTTCATAACCAGAAATAATCCCCCCCCCAAAAAAAGAGGTCATTGATACATGTTTGAAGATTTATAACCTTTTACTGCATTAACCGATTTTGATGTAATTGGCATAGTTTGACTCGTGTATAAGGGCTAATTTGTTGGTAAAAATTTAGGATAAATTTTTCCATGGTTGGGTTAGATAGCTTCTTTGGGATCAATTTTCTTAAAATTTTACAGATATGACCCCACTTTATATTTAAGTGCAACACAGTATATACATACATGCTTACCTTACTTTTTATAAAAACACTGCCTCCTAAACTCTTTCCCTTCCTCAAAATGGAAAAAGCTATCTTTTTATTTGTTACATATTTTTAACCGAATTTGTTTTTTACGTCTTAGTAGTAGTGAGAACAACTATAAAAATTACTTTAGGGGCCAATATTGGCGTGGTAGGGAAGCCGATTGAAGTTTTAAAATATTTTTGGAATTTTTAACTTCCTATTTTTTGGTTTATTTAAATCTTTAATAGTAAATATTACAATAAAAGTTCATCATAATTCTTCCCCACCACGAAAAAGATATCTTAGGTACTGTTTTATTAGTTGTACATTTATCTTTACTGGAAATCGTTTTTGATTTCTCCTATTTAACATAATAAACGAAGACAAATCAAAAGATTTCTTGACAGATGATTTTGATAGATGGAGGAGCAGAATAACAATAGAAGAAACTGATTTTTTTTACTTTTTCATATATCATTTTTTTCGCTGTATGTACAGATCAAACCAGTAAGGATACCCTAATTAAACTTTACAAAACACTGACCACTCCTTTACATATGGTATTGAAGTATAGACTAACAGAAAATCGGATGATTTCCGCATACAAGCGATAGAGATGAGGTTCCTGCAAAGCGTGAAGGGTGTACGAGAAACTTTGTATTAGAAATGAAGTCATTCGCGAAGAGAATAAAATACAACCAATTTACGAAATGTTCAGATGATATCAAGAAAGATGGACGAGTCGCCTGTTACGAATGCCTCAGCATAAGTAGCTATTGCGTTCGTGGTATTATAAGCCAAGCCGGGTGAAGAGATGTAGGCAGACCGAGACCTAGATGGCTGCCGGAAAAGCTAATGAAGTCTAAATCATGAAGGAGGAAGAACAAATCTATGAAGTATAAAAACTTTGTTATCAGATTTTCTGATCTAAACTGAACATTTTTAAACAGCTTTGGTTAAAAGCTGAAGGTATAAAAAGATAGTTACGGCACGTCTCGGACGAATCGATTAACATTTTATTGTTTTATTTCAATTCATTCGTAATAAAAAAAAAAAAGTGTAAAATGGTCGCATTTCTATACCATGAGCATGATAATTGTACTGTATTCTAATATCATGATAATTGTCCTGCTGAA
Source organism: Zanna intricata (assembly GCA_010016005.3). NCBI lineage: Eukaryota > Metazoa > Arthropoda > Insecta > Hemiptera > Fulgoridae > Zanna > Zanna intricata. The sequence goes on from JAAAKQ030309436.1 coordinate 6,730, forward strand.
TTCAGTGATCTTTAAGCCGCTATATTGCTTCTTTATGTAATGTAATTACCTTTAAATTTGTGGTTTAGTTGCTTTTAATATTATAAACCAATCTATAAAAACTAAGTTAGGATTTATGGGCGCTATATAGGCGTACATAGCCCACTGGCCTGGTCTAGTGGCTAATTCGTCATCGCAAATCAGCTGATTTCGAAGTCAAGAGTTCTAAGGTTAAAATCCTAGTAAACAAAGTTACTTTTATACGGTTTTAAATACTCGTGGATATCGGTGTTCTTTGGTGGTTGATTTTCAATTAACAACTCTTCTCAGGAGTGGCCGACCTGAGATTGTACAAGACAACACTTCATTCACATTCATACATTTCATCCTTGGAAGAAAAAACCTTACGGTGGTTCCCGAGGGTAAACAGAAAAAGAAAGAGATATATACGTGTAGATAGTATTAAAATATAACAGGTTCTATCAGACAGAATCGATATATAGAATTCTTTTTATATTCAGTTAAGTATATCATTCGTTAAATCGGTTCACGATCAACAGAAGTTCTATTTAAAATATTTTATCTGTTAGAGTTTTTATTATTATTTTTTTAATCAAGAATTTAAATATGATTTATTGTTGTACATACGATGTGGTAAATCTATACAAGTACAATTATAATATTTATTCGCTAATGTTTAAAGTGAAATGTTTATAATATATGTTTATAACAAGAAAGAAGTTTAACGACATGCTAAACTAGCAAAGGAAAATATTTTAATAAGCTTAAATAATTGCTGTAAAAAAGTTTCATATAATTCGTTCCTTCTATAAAAATTTGATTTACGTACGAGTCACAATTTGTTAGTAATTGATTTCTTACTTGTGTTATATATTTTTAAAATGCAACGTATTTTAAACGGCATGTCGCTTTAATCTTTCCGAGCATAAATCTTTTAAGAAAAGAGAAAAAAAAACAGCCGGAAGTCAAATGTCGTATTCTTTTACCCTCCCAACACATGATAGAAAGATAGGAGGGGAAGTGGAGACGCCAGTTGACATGTCATGACAAAAAGACATATAGACAGACCTACGGTAGGAAAGAAAACCAACTTCGGCACGAGCCATTGGTATTCTACCTATTAATAGACTAGATTAGTATTGTTGGTAAATAATTATTTTATAAATAAAACGTTATAATTTGTATTTTGAATCCTTGTATATTAATAAATTATTTTAAAGAATTTATTGATCTATTTTTTATTTTATGACTGATTAATTTGTAATTAGTTTAGTGTGTACAATACTGTTAGATCAAAGAGTAATTCAAATGTAACAAGTTAATATTATTAGCAATTACAAAAACCTAACTTTTAAGTACTAAAATCGAGAGTTCTAAGGTTCAAATCCTAGTAAAGGTTGTTTACAAAAGTAACCTAAAAGTATATAAAAGTTAAAAGTATTTAAATTCGTATAAAAATACGGATTTAAATACTAGAGAGTTTCTAGGTTAATATCCTTGTAAACAAAGTTACTTTTATATGGATTTGAAAACTAGATCGTGGATATCTGTGTTCTTTTGTGGTTAGGTTTTAATTAACCACACATTTCAGGGATGGTCGAACCTGAGACTGTACAAAACTGCACTTCATTTACATTCATATATACCTCATATATTATTCCCTTGTAACTCTCTCTATCCAAGTCTCCGTCTTACCAGAGACCAGGATCGCGAGATCGTCAGCATAAGCAATTAACTGATTCTGTCCACCAAAATCAGTTCTAAGAAGCCCATCGAACATTATGTTCCATAACAATGGGCTAAGAGTCGAACCTGAAGCACCCCTCTGTTAACCTCAAAGCTATATTCTTTACTTTCTGTATCTGTCATTAGCTGCCTGTCCCACAGGGAGCCCTTGATCAATCGAAGTAAATATGGACTAATCCCTTTATCCTCTGGTGCCTCCATAATTTTCTCTCCAGGAACACTACCGAACGGGAAATTTTTAGAATAATCCCTTCTTCTTAAACCATCTCTCCCCCCTCTCTCTCTCTCTCTGTGTGTGTGTGTGTTTGAATTACATTGTTTAATATTAAATTTTTTATCATATATTGTTACAAAATTTTCAAATCTCATAATACTCATACAAGTTGTTATTAACTGTATGCTTAAAATTATGAATGGCAACAACTTAAAGGAGCTTATAAGAAACCGTTATGAATACCAGGGAGATTTAAAACGAAATTAAATTTTGTTTACCTTTTATCTTTCACTAGCTGGTACTATAACCCTTGTTTCTTATGGATTACTACTATTGTAAACAAGTAATCTTTGTAAAATCCCAGTTGAATTATATAAAGTAAATTCAGGTGGAAATATTCAGGTTTTCTTTATCGTGTTGTAAATATCAGTTTATATCTTTATAAAGAAAATAAAAATTATTTGTTAACAAGAAAAAGGTAACGATTTATTTCTATATTTATTTTTTTAATTCTCTCTTATGTTTTCCTTATAATTAATTTTTAATACTGTTTCGCGTTCTTTATATCCCACTATAACTTCGTTATCTGATTAACTAATCTTTATGCTCTGATGATAGCTGTACCCTGAACATCTAGGATTCAAACAAAACTAGTTTTTTTTTAATAATATTTTTATCGAGAATTTTCTATTTCGAGAATTTCGACCATCTCCCCCCCCCCCCAAGGAAAAAAAAGAGGAAAAATTCTACTATTTGTTGTAAACAGTATTTCAATTTCCTTTTTTTAAGGGAAGTTAATTAAATTTTCCTAGCAAAAGATTTTATCGTAAATCTATCTTAAACAACCCTAAATTACTAATGAAGAGCAGTGCTAAATAGTTACAGAAGTAAATAGGTAGACAACATCACTTTCCGAAAACAGTTAAAAAAAAAAAAAAAAAATGTTACTTTTTTATTTAATATTATTACATAAAAATGTTGTGGTATATAATTCTGAATCTTAGGTGTAATCTTTTGCTTGATGCCTTGATTAGGTATAATCTTTCCAAATGTTGCCGCCAAGTGCGGTTAATTTGCGGTTATCTCGCATATGTTGTTATTTAAATCAGATTTTGTATCAACACTGCGTACTTCCGTTTAGTTTAACACCTCTCTCAGGTTACCTTCCCGTGTAAATTTCACTGCCTTTTGGATTATACTATCCCATCGCGTTGAAATTTAAACTACATGTTAAATAATGAAAGTGAGACATTTACTCTAAAATTACGTTATCAACGGTAATTTTTTTAGTGAATAGTAGTTATTATGTTAGTTGAAACTTTTTTATGTTGTATTTTTTATTCAAAATATATACAG
>JAAAKQ030309480.1:0-10044 GCA_010016005.3 Zanna intricata
GAAACTTTTTTCTTATTTTTAGATATAGAATCCGTTTCCGAGAGATTGCCGTGCAGTTTTGATACATCCTGTATATAGTTAATATGTTTTAGTGACAAAATTTATAACATAAATGGCTTTTTAGAAAATTATTTCATTACGTTTTAATATTATTTGTAGAGAAAAGCAATTAATTACTGCAAAAAAGTAGCTAATTTTTAACATGACTGAATATCTGACTTTAAAAAAGTATGCTTTCTTTGAATTAGTTTATATACGTTCATAATTCATAATCATTATTTAAAATAAAAGGATGAAAAATTTTAAAAAGATTTTTACATTATACAATTACTATGATATATGATAAAGGTATCGTTGAAATACATAATATATGTGTAGATTTTACCTTTTATTTATTTATTTTTTCATTTTATCTTTTTAAATGCCGATAGTGAATGTTTGTATTTTGAAGATTTATTGTTTATAACTTTTAGCAGCATGTGAAGAAAGAAGAATTGATAGCGATATGCATTCATAAGTTCTATAGGAATATGTTGCGTGTGTCTGTGTGTGTGCGCGCGTGTGTTTAAATGGTGTTGTGCGCTTTTATAAAGATAGATAAGAGCATCGTTCTGCCCACACGTTTATATACACACGTATACACACATATGCAAAAAATCATATAGCCTGCAAGATTGTTGTTCGGTTATACTCTTCCCTTCTTCTCGGGTTATGTTAACCGACTTGACGTGCAGTAACGTCATACGTATTGTAACCGGCCTCTAACCTGCGATACCATCTGAAAAAGATTTATCTGAAGCAGAAGCCGCAACAACGAGCCGGGCTGTATAAAAAAAACATACGCACACATATACACACATTAAGAGAATGTACGTACTCATATAAACATATAATATATAAAAAAAAGGAGAAGAAAAGAGAAAACGAGGGGGACGAAGATAGAAGTTTTTCACAATTTACTGCTTGAAATGTTCTCATCAACACACTGGCGGGTCGGATAAAATTGTTACGTTTTATTACCCTATTAAAGAAATTTATACTCGGTCAGTGTAACAGGATAGGAGGATTGTTAGAAGTGAGAGCTTTGTGTATATTGCCCCATCGTGGATGGATATGTTAAGATAGATGAAGCGCATGCCTTGTTTTTCTGTTGTATATTATACTTTGAGGCTTACATAGTTCATAGCTTAACTTATAAAATGATATGGACGATGCGGGCTTGTACATTCGTTATTACGTACATATATAAGTACGGCACGGGGTTTTAATCTACGCTTTCTTAATATTGCTGGTCATCTAATAATGTTTTAAGTAACGGTAAAGCTAGACTCCTATAGTATATAATTCTATTATAGTAATAAAACTGAAATAACTACAATAATTATTATAGATTATGTATAATGTACAATTTTTATACTGCAATAAAATGTTATTTGAAAATATTTTATGACAATAATTCTACTTTTACCTAAATAGTGTTTCTTATTATTCTTCATGATTTGACTAAAAAGTGCAACAAGTTTTTTTTTTTTTTTTAATTATAAAGACAAAATATGATGCGGACACCACATGACTTCCTTATACACCTGTTAGATTACATATATTTTTTATATTTATACTTTTTATTAAATTTGTTCATTGTTTATTATTATTATTATTATTTTTATTCGTAAAATATTTTTTACAATCAGAGGTTAATAAATTATTAATAAATGAATATGTTTAAATTAAAAAAAAAGTTAAAGAAAAAAATGAAATGAAGTCGAATTAGAGCCAATTCCCTTGTAAGATCCAAAAATTTCATTAATTAAAATTTTACTGGACTACATCTGTGAAACCAATGAAAATAAGTACCACTTATGATATATCGTTATAAAGGTTATTAGATTAGAGCTTATTTATTTATAGATTAGAGCTTAATTAGAGCTTATTACTGCAGTTAAGAAAAAGTCCAAAATCCAAATTTTTTGGATTTTCAACTAAATGTAATTAAACAGGCGTATAGGCGTAACAGTCGTGTAGTGTCTACATCACATTTTTTTAATATTATAAACGAACTATCATTCCCTGTTGCGACTTCTCCGGTGCTATATGCGTCTAGAACTTTAAAAAATGAAAATGTTTTTAATAATTATGTGTGGGCAGTTGCTCTTACAGTTATCGTTAATTCCAACTTACCTAATAAAATAAAATATTTGGATAAAAAAAATTGTTCCTAAAATCAAATTTCTAATGAAATTAGTAGAATATCGAAGTTTTTTAAGAACTACTTTGTTTCCAGCACAGCAAAATCCAGGAATTTCATTAATCCATTTTTTTGGCATGGCAATGTTAATTTAATTTGTTACCGATTTGAATATTTTTCAATTAATCAATTTCAAAATGTCAAAAAAAGCTGATTTGTGACCTAATATATTTATCGAAGATTGAACTCGATTTGGAGCCGAGTGTATACGTTGCTCTTCAAATCTTTGAAAACGCTTTGGCGAACATTCACGCTGTTTACGATCAAAAATTCTACTCCTAAAAACTCTTCTTCCTTTTAATGATCTTGCCGACTTTGGCATTACGAAAATATTAATACCAAATTGAAAGTCGAATCTATGCCAATTATGCGTATTGTTTACCCTGATCGAACATCTTAGTTCAGTATGGAAAAATCTGCAAAGTGCTACTTTGTTCGCGTTAGGATGAGTTCTTGTGGTTCACCGCCAGATTAGACAATTTTTTTTTTGTATCTCGAATTATATTTACAATCGGTTTCGTCGAGTAGAAACCATAAGTAAATTTCAAGACAATAATCAAGTTAAAAAGGGGCTTCACTTGAAATACCTTATTTAAATACATTCTAGACATCAAAGATAGATCAATAGTAAATCAAAGATAGCAAAAGTAATTAAAGTCGAACCAATAATCAACTAGAAATCATAACAATCTCCAGTACTACGAATAAAATTACGACATAAAAAGAAAAATAGTAACATAGGAACAAATAACATTAGAAACATAATTAACATAATATAATAACATAACATAATAATATGTTATGTTGATATTAACATAACATAATATTATATTATAACATAATTAACATGATATATATAAGAAACATATTAAATTAGGCAATAATATTACATTTTGTAAATTACATGATAAATTTCTGAAGACGTCGATATTGACATTGAAAACAATCGATAATGACATAGACAACGATCGAAATAGTCAATGACAATCAACGAAAAATTTGTTGAAGTAAAATTTTCTCTAAAATTAACATTCCCTTCAATAAAGAGTAAAATTTAAAAAAAAAATTAAAAAACTTATCTGATTTTAGTTTCAAGGACTATAATTAACAAAAAAAAAAAAAAAAGTTGTAGACATTCTTGATAGCTCTATATATAAAATATAAACTTTCAAAAGATTTTTGAAAAATATTTAAACCGACCAGATATTAAACAAAAGAACGAAAAACATAAATTCCATATTTAAGAAGCGGCGGTTATATTTAAAAAAAAAAAATTTTTTTATTATTTAAATATGGATTGTAAGAAATAAATTTGCTTTAGTAAATTTTTCTCAAAAAACGTCGCTGAAAAATTGAACTATTTAATTATAGAAAAATAATTGAAAATTAAAATTAGAAAACTTCAGATATTCTAAATATATTCACCGAGAAAGTATAATATAAAATGTTTGTTACTTAGCACTTTTGGAGAATGAGTTCTCGCGGGTCACGACCAGATTAGACAATGACATTACATTTTGTAAATCACATAATAACATTCCAAAGAAGTTTATATTGACATAGACAACGATCGGATATAGATGATGACAATTGATAAATACATCGATATTAAATTTAGTAAAAGAAGTTTTAAGTTTTTTATTTTTACGGATGATGTTTTTTTTAAATTTATGATATATAAATAGTACGATTTGTGAAGTTTGAACTGTGGTAAACATTCCCGAAGTCTTAAAAAAAGTTACAGTTAAAATTTCATTATGATCGGTTCATTAGTTTACCGGTTATCGGGAACAAATGAAAAAGATGTTGTGTCTCTTTATATAGTAGTGAGATTGTCATATTATAGAATCGATTATCCGGATTATCGATCAAATTTAAATATGATAATCAGGATCTACTATGGTTTCAATCGATATAAAATTACAGATGTTAACTAAAAAACAAAAAAAAAGGAACAATTTAAACGAAGGAGGAGTGTTAACTGATAAAAAAAAAAAAAAAAAAAAGATAAAACCGGTTCTGATAGGCTTACTGCTTACTATTTTACAGAATATTTCTTTTAAAGAGTTTTAAGAGACCAAAAGCTAAAGAGATATGTAACATTTCTGGGTCTCATTAACTTTTCTTTCTCATACATATTAAGTAGCCAAAATGACATTATAACATAATGTAATTGAGATTTTTATATTTACTAATTATTTAACAGCAATAAAAATATTTTCGTTAACATATTTTTAAGTGAATTAGCAACTTAATAACCGACCAAATTTTATGATTACATATACATTCTTTTAAACTTTTTTATTATTATTATTATTATTATTAATCTCTTGATGGTATTTTTTAATCATAAAATGAATTTATAAGCAATCATTGAGAAAATTTACAACGTAGTAGAATTGACATTAAACAATTTAAACCAATTTTCCTGTTATTAAATTTTATATTTCAGATTCTTTAGTACATATACATTTTTTTTTTTTTTTTTTTTATAATTAAACTGTCTGGAATTTTTTTCAAATTCTCTACTTACAATTTATTCATCCGTAAATTAAGTAATAAAGAGAAAATATTAATTAGGTCCTACTTCTATTTATGGCAAGAGGAATGCTTTGTAATCTTGGAATTACTAAAAATAAAAATTTCTTGAAAATGTTCAATTTTATCTTTTTTAAAGTAATATAAAAAATTTGCAAAAAAGTAATACAATTTAAATAACATGGAGAAATTATAGATTGGAATGGCCCAAAAAAATAGGCCTAAGAAATTGGGTGAATGAAATGAAATTAATCTATCATTTAACAATATTTATTTATGTATTTAGATATGGTAATCCATCCTAAATCGTTATACGCTGTAAAACTTTTTAACATTATAAACATCGTATTTATAAAATAAATCCAAAAAAAAGAAAGAAGCTATTTAAGGAAAATATTTAATTTTATAAAGGCTGGCATACTTTTTTACCTCCGTTAGGTATTTCTTCAGAGGATAATATGAATGGATTTGTAGTGTGTGTGAAAATACCATGCCTGGCCGGAGGTTTCGGACCCGGAACCTACGGATGAAAGGCCGAGACGCTACCACTCGCGCCACGGAGGCAGGCATACTTGATATATTTAAACTGTGCCCCCAAAAAATGCTATAAAAAAATAATAAATTAGAATAGAGTCTTTGATAGGCCACATCTAAACGGGTTGGTCTAGCGGTGAACTCGTCATCGCAAATTAGTTGATTTCTAAGTCTAGAGTTCTAAGGTTCAAATCCTAGTAAAAACAGTTACTTTTATATGGATTTGAATACAAGATCATAGATACCGGTGTTTTTTGGTGGTTGCGTTTCAATTAACCACACCTGAGACTGTTCAAGAGTACACTTCATTTAATTTCACACATATCAACCTCATTCATCCTCTGAAGTACTTACCGGTAGTTCCGGAGGCAAGAACAGAAAAAAAGAAAGGCCATGTCTTAAGAATGTGTGATAAAAAAATTCACAAAAATATTACTCCATTTACCTAGGAAAAACGTATATAATGTGATAAAGTTTAAAAAACTTGAATAGGAATAGAAATTCCGATTAATAAAATTGGTAATTAATCAAGAAAAAATTAAAAGAATACTTAGAAATGAAATTTTTCTACGAAGAAGAAGTAGTATAGAAATTCCACTTATCTTTCTTTCTTTCGCTCACTCTTTTTCTCTCTTTCTGTACATCACAGTACGCATATACATATACATTAATACAGTATAGAAAGACTGTTGTAGTTATCCTCAGTACATTGCTTTATAGATATGGTTGTGTATACCTATGCAAATTTATATAAAATTAATTTTCAAAACGAGTAATTATTTAAATTCATTTTAAAAATAACAGCAAAATATTTGTGAAGAATGAAGTAAAAAAATTGTAAATATATTAAAAATATTAATTAAAAATGTATTTGAAAACACACGCACACGCACGCGCGCACACACACACACACACACACATTTATATACATATAATACGTGTATGTATATATAAAATTTTTATTTATTGTTTAAATCATAAAAATAAAGTATATGAATGTATGTATAAACAAAATGTATATTATACGTAAACGTAATAGCGGCATGGGTATAATTATAAAATAAAGTCATGTCTACATATACCTTCAAATATGAAGTAAATAATACAGTAGTGTGTTTAATTGCCCCGTACAAATTTTTCCGTGCATAATTCAAGAACGACTCAATTAATCTTCATGAAAATTTCACATGCACAACTTTAGGTTCATTACTACAGCATATCTAAATTTCAATGAAATTGATGGAGATTTTTTAGTTATAACCTTTTATACATACGCCTATAAATAAATATATTTATAGGCGTAAATATATTTATAAATAAATATATTTGCGGTTACCGCAAATTTAATGGTATTTTGTTACTATTCATGCCTCAAACGTAAAAAAAAATCCATTTTCATCCCCCCTCCCAATCATGCAACTGTAATAAGTAATACCGTACTTTCTTTGAAAAATTAAAAAGAGGAAGATTATTGAATTATGACATTACAAAGTATTTTTCAGTTACATATAGTATAAAAATATATATGTAAAATTTAGTATAATTTATTATTACAATGATATAATTCTCAAGTCTTAAATACTTCAAGAGGATAATGAAAATTTAGTGGATCGATAAAATAAAATACAAAACGAAATCTTAACGTGAATAGGAAAAGAAAAATTTATATCAAGAAAATTATAAAGAGATTTATTTTTATTGCTCGGTAGTACATTAAGACATCGAGATTTACTGAAGAGGTAATACATTTACTGAAGGCAGACATGTGTAAAAGGTGTGTAAAAATTACAAAGGAAGTTAAAAACGGAATATAAAAACAGATAACTGAGGATGTAGGATGTTGTAAATATATAAAGGAAGACAAAAAATTAGGAAAAGAAAAAAAATGGAATGGATAATAATTTAATACAGGGGAAAAAAATGATTTTATTTTCATTTTATGATATTTCATAACATGGTAATTATTTTACCTCTCACCAAACAAAATTTTAAGTGAAAATAAACTTCGATTACAATCAATAAAGATATTAGGAATATGAAAACGGAAATTCGTAGCGTATGAAAAATTCTAAGCTTAACTGAAATTCAAATCCAGGACCTTTGATGAAAAGCCAAGATGATCGGTGAATTTTTCTCACAAATATTATAAAAAATAAAATAAAAAGGGGAAACAAATAATTTTTTTTATCGTTCGACATTTTAAGGTCCCCTAAACAAAAAATAGGAAATCTTAATTTTTAAAAAAATCTGATGTGTACAACACACGACTTCCTTGTTCGAAAATCCAAAAATAATACGATTCTAAATTATATAATTTTCAATTAATATTAAATAATGAGATGTTTCACCAAATCTATAACGTATAAACATATGTAGTAATGCCTGTTAAATACATTTTTAAATGTCATAAAATTTTATTTCACTTATAACTCTTCTGGTTTTTTTTTTTCATATTTGCTACAAATATATATATATATATATATATATAATTTTATGCTACAAATATAGCATATAATTTATATTCTTTTGATATCTTGTTAAATTTATTATATATTATGTATTTGAATATATATCTTACGTTTATAATGTTGTTTTTTTTTAAATTTTAATTCTAGTTTATCCATTTTGGTTTGATTTTGTTAAATTTTTTTTTTTTTTTTGTATTTAACGATTTTTTATGTTGTGTTGACTTTTCTTATTAGGCCTAATTCACTTTTTACTTAGTAAGTTAGAAATACTTTTTTACTCAAATTATTATTGAATGAAAGGAGTTCAACTGAAAGATATTTTCTCCATTAGTTAATAGTTTATTTAATTATTTTTGTTTAACCTAAGCGATTCAAAATGTTTACTCTTGTAAATATATCCAAATGGTAATCTCCAACACAGGTTGGCTTATGTAGATACCTAATTTTCAGTCTAGTTAACTTTATATGATTTTGTATGTAGGGTGACTTTTTGTTTGTAACTTTTAAGTTTTTATATATGTTGTACAATTGGTTTTATAAGCCTACTATTTTATTGTAATTTGTTGGGTTTGACTGAAAATAAAAGATGTTATTATATACATATGTATATGTATATTGTTATTATTGAATTATTATTTATTGTACAATTTTTTTTTTTTTTACAATTACAGGTTATTATAATAAATCAATATATTTAAATTTAAAAAAAAACGTTAAATAAATTAAAAAAAAGGAAATGAAGTCTAATTCTAACCGATGTGCATTCCGTATTAAGACCCAAATATTTCATTAATTAAAATTTTATTTGACTATAACTGCTGGAACCAATGAAAATAAGTACCACTTATGATATATCGTTGAAAAATTCTCAATGAGGGCTTATTACTGCAGTTAAGAAAAAATAAAATCCAAATTTTTGAAATTTCCGGCTTTTTTTTATACTTTTGGTTCAATCGATTGCAATCAAAAGGGAAGGTGCACTAGTAGACGTTACAACAGCTCTAAATCCAAAATTTCAACATTCTACCGCTAATCGTTTTTGAGTTATATGAAATACCTACGTACAGAAGTTACGCCGAAACTATGTCAAAATGGATATTTCCCTGAAAACCTAAATTTTTCACGATTACAGTACTTCCTTGCACTGAAATAAAATTTGATATATTAGTTCTTTACATTACAAAGATTAATTAATTTTTTTTGAAAAAATAACATAAGAAGATGGGATTATATGAAATTAGTTCGAGACATACAGGGGGTGATTCACAATTATTTTAAAAAACTTTTAGGACACGTTCAACTGGTGAAAATAAAGAAGACAGTTCATACAAACATAGGTTCGGAAATGCTTCGTTAGCGACTGTCGGTTGGTGCCTTGATTCTGCGCCTTCGGTAGAATTAAGCCAGATTGTAATTCTTGCCGGCCTCCATGGCGCGAATGGTTGTGACTCGGCCTTTCATCCGGAGGTCCCGGGTTCGAATCCCGGTCAGGCATGGCATTTTTACACACGTTACACATCATTCATCTTCATCCTCTGATGTGATACTTAACTGTGGTTCCGGAGGTTAAAAAAAAAAATTTTAAAAGAGTTTCATGACTGTATCTTGAATTAAAATTTCTCTGAATTAAAAGACAAAAAATTGGGGTTGAAAAACATACTACCTTATGTTTAGTATAAACTTTATTAAATGGGTAATAAAAAGACATAAATGTTTTAAATAAAACTTGTAGAGAATTTTATTCTGGGTGAAATAGACGTGCGTGCGTGCGTGTGTGTGTGAGGAGAGAGAGTGATGACAGAATGGGTGTGTCAGTGAGTGGGATATTTATTAATGGAAGGACACCAGAAGAAAAGAAATACAAGTAGAAGAGATTCGAAGATAAATTCGACATATCTTCCCGAGACTGAGTTATGCTTCCGGTCTTGGGGACCGGAGGGAACAACTCAGGAGGGACCTTGCAGGTCTTGGAATTTCCGGGGGGGAGGTTTATTTGGTATGGGGCAGGTTATATTATGGCTAACAACATCCTGGCAGACCCTGTTAACTAGCCCAGGAAGGAGAGCGTTCTGGGTCCGAGCCCGACACACCGGTGGTGGCGTGCGTAAATGGCATTCCTTCATCTCCGGAAAAAAAAGAAAAGAAAAGAAAGTATTTTGATAATCATTACAAATAAAACATATCTTTCTTTCTTTATCTGTTTAGCCTTCGGAACTACCGTAAGGTATTACTTCAGAGGATGAATGAGGATGATGTGAA
>JAAAKQ030309502.1:0-16590 GCA_010016005.3 Zanna intricata
AAAAAAAAAAATGCTCATCATATTTTACTACAATTCCCATTAAGAAATCACTAGAATTTTGTAACTTGTCAAATAACTTTGAAGGTATTCTATGATAAAAAATACTGTAATACTTAATTTATTTTTCATCATTGCATTGCAACAAGGAAGCTCAGTACTATATGATTCATGTAATACAATACTACAATATAGTGCAGTCAGTTTTTAAAATACATTTACATATTAAAGGGTTTTTTTTTGTGACTGGTAGGTAAACACAATTATTTCCATCCAAAAAAATATTATAAATTTTGTGACTGGCAGGTAAATGTAAAATTATTTCTATCCAAGAAAATATTCAAATTATTCAGGCATTTCAAGAAAGAATAAACAAATTCAAGTTTGCCATAACTTTAATTTGGTTTTTCTACAGTAGGAGGAATATGGAGCAAAAGAGAAACAATAATTGTAGAAAAAAAGATAAAACTGAGTACCAATTTATAATCATTTCAATGAAGCAATTATTCAGTAATTTCAGAAGAAACAAAGTTTACTTTCCATTTAATGACCAGATTTTAAAAATATACAAATTCTTTGCTACAACGTAGGGTATAACAAAAATGTTAAAAAGTTCTGGCAGCTGGCTATACAAATTTAAACATCACAATCTTAAGTTTGCAAAATTAATGATAAGTAAAAAGTGTGATGTGGACACCACCACATAACTTCCTTATATGCCTATTAAATTCATATGTACATTTTAAAAAAAAATGAAAAGTACATATTTTATTTCATTAATATAACTTCTTTTTCATATATATACAATTTATTATTATTATTTGATGTAAAAATTTGTTTTCAATCAGAGGTTAATAATTATTAATAAGTCAATATATTTAAATTTAAAAAAAGTTAATAAAAAAAGGGAGACGAAGTCTGATTCAAACTGATGTGCCTTCCCCTTATAAGATCCAAATATTTCATTAGTTAAGATTTTATTTGGCTATGACTCTGGAACCAATGTAAATAACTCCCGTATGTAAATAAGGCTTATTACGGCAATTAAGAACAAGTCCAAAATCCAAATTTTTTGGGACTTTGGGCTTTTTGACACTTTTGGTTGTCAATTCCAATCAAATGGGGAGGGGCACAACTAGATGTTACAACAGACCTAAATCTAAAACTTCAACAGTCTATGGCTAATTGTTTTTGAGTTATGAGAGATACATACACATGTATGTATAGATGTCACATCAAAACTAGTCAAAATGGATACTGAGTAAAAATATTAAATATTATAAGTTAAATTATTAAAAGTGTGTCATCAAAATGAATTGGCCTAGAAATTTTAAGAATTATAAGGAAGATATTTGTTGTAATGCTGATAGAACAGGACTTTTCTTTTTTGAAATGCTAGCATATAAGAACTAAAGTTTAAAATGAACAGGAGGAAAATAGTCAAAAGATAGGTATACCTTCAAGTCCTCTTGCCAATATGGTGCAAGATGAGAAAAGGCTATTATTACGGAGCAAATATGAAACACCTACAGGTTTTAAAAATATGAAGTCATTACCTGGGAAGTACAATAATTATCTGCACGGATGGCGATTTCAATCTAAGAAATTCAAGAATGGGTAGATTGTTCTCACAAATACTCTGGGTTAAGTTTACATTCCTACTTTTTTTAACTTAATTTCATTTACTTTTTTAAACAGAGTACTTTTTCCAGGGCTCAACAACAATTTTCTTTTTTTTAGGGAAAATAAAATATATATACTTTTTAAAAATTATATACTTATAAAAAATTGTTATTATTATAAATTATATATACATATATATATATATTAACATATTATCTTTCTATAAATGTAATTTCTCTGTAACAGAGTTTATAGTATATTAAATTAGAACCAAAAGAATTAAAACAGACTCCGCTGATTATACAAAATTGCCACACAAAAAAGAACAAATTATTAAACTGTCTGGGCATTATATTTCATATTTAAACATTGGAATGATTCTGATGACGTAGTAAGTTAATGTAAATAGCAGTCCTTCTAATTAGCACTGAAGCATTAATATGAATGCAATAATTTCTAATGCTACTTCATAATATCTACTTAACACAAAGATAAATTTATTATATTAAAAATATATTGTTATTTAAATATTCAAGGATATCAAGAATTTTCCTGTCTAAATTAATTTCTTTATTATGAATAACTTATATTTTAGCATTAAGATTTCTGACATGTTTTTGCACATATTTTAACAAGAAAGATGAAGGGATTCCAAGAAATTATAAGTGAAAAGATCCCTGATTCAAGGTAATTAAATCCATGACATTCTAGCCTCAAACCTACGACAGGCCAACTGATAATAATATGTAAATATATGATCTATAACATTACATGATATCACACTCTAAATTGTTGTCAGTAGTAGAATTGTTGTCATGACTACTGACTGCTCTGTAACATTATAAAAGGAATACATAAATTTTTTTTTTTAATCAGGAATTGGATGAGAAAAAATGTCATTAAAGGTTTACACATATTGATAGAGAATATGCCTGGGGAATCCAGTACCATTTGAAGATTATACATTATAATAATGAGAATAATTTATTAGTTTAAATTATAAAAAAGAAAAAAAAAATGGAATTTATAATATTTCACCACCTATGTTTTCTATAAGATGAAAATAAATGTATAAATAATTAATTTAATAAAGAAATAAATTTATCATTCAGGAGAATGATAAATTCCACTCATTAGGTCAGTAAATCACTATGAAAGCAGCCAAGAATATGGAACAAAATATATCATGAAAAAGAAGGCACATCATAACTTAGCATTATAAAAAATAAACACTAAAAACTGGTGGAAGTTATTATCTACCAATATTGAAGAAAATGTTAACAAAGTAAAATTTAACTATACTTAATAAACACTCAGATGAATTTATAAATTTATATTGAAAATTCCTAATAAAAGATTCAAATGAAGATAACCATTAGCTTAAAAAAATATGTCACAACATTCTTATCAAAGTGTAGCAAAACAAGGTTACAAGTATTAAAAAAAAATTCTCTTAATTACTGAAAAATATCTTAATATAAAAGAAATGAACTGATATTTGTCACGAGTATGTAAATTGTAATTTAAAAATCTACTTTTTTCATGATATTTAGAAAAATTGTATTAAAATTAATGTTCTACTTTTATAAGTTTCTCTATTTGTAAAGAAACTAAAAAAAATTAGCAATACAATTGTTAACAATAATAATTATTTTTGAAATTATTTTTTAATGAAACGCTAGTATACCAACATATATTAGTTATTAATTTTTTTTTTCAAATTCTTAACAATAAAACACTAATATACCAAATACAGTATCATTCACACAAACAGCATAAAAGTATTTATTTATATAAAACACTACAATATAAATTTAAATTACAGGTTTGCTAATTATTGAATTAAATTCATGTTTATTACAGTCTCATTTTGAAATACTAAACAAAGCTGTGAAAGTTATCATCAATATTTTAATTATTACTAGATTTTATTCCTATTATATTTCAAATTTCATGCTATTAGAATGGTACTTGAGAATAATTTAAGATTTAAAGATTTTAATTAAAATAATTACTGAATAGTAAGCTAGACAGGATAATTTGTAAAATAATATGATAAAAATGCAGCAATTGAAAGTTACAAGTGAATGTTTTGACATCAAGAGTAATTTGTATTCTTTAGATTAACGTCAAAAAAATTTATGCATGAAAGTGTTTATAAACTATACAAGATGTTAACTTTTAATGTGATTTTAATTAATTGTCATAAACTTTATTTCTCAAAATAATTTACAATTATTAAACAACTTCAATCAATCAACTAATGGACTGTTGCTAACGAAATAGTTAATGCAAGATTTAGGATAATGAATGATTTCAAAACTAGAAAATACCTAGAATTTACTTTTTTTGTACCTGCAATAAAAGTAAATTGTTTATTAAGTAACACCTTTTTCTTGACTGCTCCAGGAACTAAATCTGTGACTTTCAAAATACAATCCAATACTTTTCACTATGTTAGTAAATAATTTACACCACAGTCTTTTAAAAATTCCAACAGGCTTCAAATGTGCATAAATTATTATAGCCCTTTTTCTAATAAAACCAAAAAGTTAAATTCCTTTTTTGATGTAATCACTTGTTGAATGAAAATTACATTTTAAGCATAATAAAGAAATATCCATATAATTATACAACTACCTGCAACAATATTTCTTACATGATCTATAGTAAAATTTTAAAAAAAGCTTCTTGTTTGTTAATAAAATAGTAACAGTTTTTAAAACCAAGACTATATACAAATTTGAATTGGCCAAAGATATATAAACAAGTACACGACAAATTTAATATTAAAAAAGAGAGCATTACTTGGTAAAAACAGGAATCTGATAGAAAAACACAGACTCCATTCATTTTATTTATAATTAGAATATGAACTATGTGCGTATTGGTCTTTGTAAACATCTGACAATTTGTTTACTGCATATAGTCAACAATAAAAAAAATATATTTATCTAATAATTTCTTTAATTAAACAAAATACTGTTTCTTCTTTCCGCAATAAAAAATTATGAATTAAGATATTTAACACCTTATACTTATGATGTACTTCTATTTTGATAAATAATAGTTTTCATCATATTTAAATTTTAATTATTTTCACTAATCACATTTTAAAACATTTATCAGAAAAGACATACAATGGTTAAGTTTTCAAGATTTAACCATAAAAAAAATTACACTTTTTATCAGTAATGCATCAACAATTTCATACATGATTATAAATACATCTAAAAAAAAATTATTTTTTAAGGTGAGTAGAAAAACTTTGCTATGTGACTAATTTTAGTTAATAAATGTTTTAAAATCTCAAAACATTATTGCACAAATCATAGAACCCTTCATCTTAAGCAAAAAATTTCATAATGAACTAACTTATTTAAATCTTAAAAAAAATACCAAACACCCTCAATTTATACATGTAATTTTTTTAAGTAATTTCGGTTATATGCATTTAAATAAGTTAGGGAAACTATTTCCAAATATGCAATAGATTTCCCTTATAAGGGGACACACAGTCATTATCATATTTTGTAAAAGAGACTAAAATACTGTAGTGCAATACATATTTTGATTACAGGATTAAATATCTACACATTTATCTACACTAACAGGAAATGCCTACAAATTATTGTAATGAACACTGCACTGCTTTCATGATCATCATTCATTCGCAATTTATGTTAGCCTACACGCACCTGTGTACAAATACACTGTATTAAATACATATTAGTATGTTTAGCAGCTACATTCGTAAGACTTTTTCTTTTACACTGTCCTGTTCTTTTACATACTGTGATGAAAATGAGTGCTGTGTTAAAAGCAAAGAAACAAAAAAAGTTTATCATTATTAGAAAAAATAAAATTAAACTGTCTAGATAATAAAGATACTGTGACGTGTGTAGCTAAAAGGTTTAACGTAAATGAATCATCTATGCGTACAATATAGCTTAATAAAGACAAAATATGCCAAAGTATCATGGCCAGTGTACCGGTTTGTGCCAAAATCATTTCATACACATGAAATCTGATGTTGGAGAAAGTCGAAAAGTTGTTACTAATAGGGATTGAAGACTAAACTCAAAAGCATATGTCATTAAGTTCAGCTTTAATTTGAGAAGAGGCTATGCAGCTTTATCACAAGATGTCCAGTAAAACAAGTAATGAATCTAACATTTTTACTAATAGTCCATCCAGTTTCAGGTTGAATGCTAGCAAGGGCTGATTTGAGAGATTTAAAAATGGCAGTTTGCAAAATGTGAAACTTCAAGGTGAAAAAGCTTCTGCAGATTTCAAAGCTGCTGAACAATACCCAGTACAATTTTTAAGCATCATAAAGGAGAACGGTTATGTACCAGAAAAGGTTTTCAACGCAGATGAAATAGGTATGTATTGGAAAAAATGTAAAGTGCACATTCCTTTTTAAAGAACAGAAAACTGCGTCATGAAGCAGCAAAGGATCGTTTTATGCTGTTGTGCTCAAATGCATCTGTGCTTGATTAAGTTGTAGTTAGTTTATAAATCCTTGAATCCTCGCAAATTAAATGAAAATAACCTTCCGGTTTTCTAGCGAGCTAATAAACATGTATGTGTGACTGCTAATATTTGTATAGATTGGTTTAATAATTTTTAAACCAGAGATTAAAAAGTACTTAGCATCCAAAAATCTTGCTATAAAGTTTTGCTTGTTCTAGACAACTGTACAGCTCCCCCAGAAGAGATTCTACTGAAAAAAGATGAAAATATCCAAGTTGAGTTTCTCCCCCTACCCCAACACTACACCACTTTTGCAACCACATGACGAGTGTGTAAATGCAACTTTCAAAGCATACTACATTCGTTAAACATTTAAAAAACCTGCTGATGTCATGGAAGAGGACAAACTTTAACTTTGAGCAAATGCTGGAGAAAATACACAATTGCTGATTGCATTGCAAATATAAACAAATATTTAGAGGAGTTACAATAGAAAATATTAAAACACCGGCTGGAAAAGCAATGGCTCGAAGAGGTAAAGGCCTGGCCAAAGAGAGAACCATAACGAAGCCATTGAGAATAGAGATGAAATAAATAAAGCTGTAGAGGATACTTGTAACAAAATAGTCGATACAGCCTGATAGTTACTAGGAGAAAGATTTTTAGACATATAGGCGTAGGATGTAAATGAATTATTAAGTCATTTGGAAACTAATGGAGATGATAGAAAATGAAATCGTATAAGACAGTGATGAAAATGAAGAAGAGAAAATTTGTATAAAAAATAAACAATTGATTTTAACAAATTTGTAAAAATGGCGGAGGAATTGAAAGAATTTACAATTGTTGATGATCCAGGGATGGAGTGTAGTTTGCAGTTTCAACAGGAACTAGAAAATATAGTAGCACCATGCAAGGAAGAACAGACCTTTACTGAACAAATCCAAAAAGTCCACCATTATTTATCACATTTTTTAATGTGAAGTGAAAAAAAACTAAATGATAATGTTAGATGATGTTAGTGAAAACAATCAACATACAGTACATATTTTTTTCATTTTAAACAACAAATATTCTTTTTGAATGCATACATTGTACTGTAATATGATTAAAATAATACAATCATAATAATAAAATAAAGTACAGTATTTTTTGAGTACAGAAATCTACTATATAACTTAACAAGAACCTAACCTGTATTTATGCATAAAATGTGAGTCTCAATTTACACAATTTCATTATACACAGAAATTTTCTAGAAAATAACACCCTCGTAAATTGAGGGTGCAATGTATAACAAAAGTTTTTTACTGTACACAATGTATCAGAATATAATGGATAAAATGTTTTGAACTATGGCAGTGAAGATGCTGATAAAAAAAGAAAAAAAGATGCATGATATTTTTCCAATTAATTAGAATAATTTATAGAGGGGCTTGGCATACCTATGTTAACTAAATAGTAGCAATTCATCTAGTTATATAAATACACACAAATATGATAAAAATAAATAAAAACATTCCCTTATTGTATGCTAACCTTTGCTTCATTTTTACTTTCCTCGCTGACATAAGCATTATAATATTTAAGAAATGGTACTCAACCTACTGCCTTACTGAATACATAATGTATGCTCTGTGGCACATACCACCTGGAAAAGTAACTTGTGGTGTAGTCTGTAAGTGTAATCAATTTTACGTAACTAATTGTCATCAATTTATCTACAGCTTTCTTTCTAATATCTGGATATAGTAACAAATCCTTTTACCAGCAATGCTACTTCTAAGCCCCTAGGATAATCTCCACTACAATTTGTTCTAACTGAATTGCTTCAATGTGAGAAAAATGGATATCACCCCACTGTTACATACCCATTATTCAAAATCACAGACATGCTGTGCGAATCCCTAAAATTGTCTTGTTTTTTTTTTTTGCGAAATGTTTACGATATGAGTTATTTTAATTGTAGTGATTGATGTAAAATTAAATTCTAAGAATATATATGTCATTAATATTTAATTTAAAATCGACATAAAATGTTTTTAAAATAGATTTTCAAGAATTATGAAAGAAATAAAACCTTATAATAAACAGAAAATATTTTAAGAAGTAACCTCCTTACTTTATCAAAATTAGCATACTATAAAACAAAAAAAAAAATTAGCATATTATGCTTCACTTACAGTGAAGCATAATTTTCTCAATAACATGAATCGATGAAAACCATCTATATGATACATCTGATTGTTTTACAAACAATTCACAACATGCAACATATAATAATTAAATAATGCTTAACAGTCCAAATTTTATTGATGTTTACAAAGACTACCAATACGTCACTGGGTTACAAATACAAAGCAGAAAAACATCACCAATCGCATTCTAAATTCTAAGGTTTAAAAATGAGTTTTGGTCTCAAATTCTTTTATCACATGCAAATATATAAATTATATATATTTATATATAATATTTAAGTTAGGATTGTCTATGGACATCTAGTGAGTGTAATCTAACCAAAAAATAAAAAAACAACCGTTGTCCAGAGCTGAGGATATTGTGTATCACAGATGGGTTAAGACCCTTTCTCTAGATCAGAATTTCTCTGGCAACTACATAATTTTATTCCATAACAGAATAGAACCAATACACAGATACATACATATATTTATTTAAAGTTGTGGGTATAACTATAAAAGTACAAAAGAATGCACGCTATATAATTTAATCAAGAAAGATGTTTCTTTTGTACTTTTATCTATACCATTTTTGTTTTATTTCATTACATGAATGTACACAAATTTCAAAAATTTCAATTCACAACAGTTAATAATATGAAAAAATCTCTAACCATTTATCTACCTATTTATCTCTAACAACAAAAATAACTATAAAAGCATTGTTGTAATAAATACAAAGTCAAGTTTAATTGTATATAATAATTATTAAATATAAGTGTATTAATTAAAAAAAGGAAAAAAAATCAACATAGGCCAAGTTAAGTTGAATTAATCACTAGGTTGCTAGAAGCTGCAATGTAAAATAACTCCTTAAAAAATTAATTATAATCTTCAGTCATTAAAGTACAATCCAATAATAATAAAAATTAACAAAAAAATACATTAATTTTTCCAGTTCCTTAATAAACAACATTAAGAAAACAAAAAAATTATTTAAAAATAAAATATTCATATCTTTTCTTTTTTTTTGAGCATATTAATAATTATTCATTAATTAAAGGGTAGATTAAGATTAAAAACACTACTATAATTTTTAAAATGCACACAACATTCAAATATACAAACACTATGAGCATACAACAACAATAACAACAATAATAAACACTATTTAAGATATGAAATTCAATTTAGAATAACTTTTGATTTATTTTTATTTCTTTGCTTCATAGTAATTTACGTTAATTATAAATATTCACCTTTATCAGTAGTAAAATTGCTTAAGTTTGTTATTTATTTTCCAATCGACTAAATTTCCATGAATAATATTTTCAGATTTGAATATTTATAAATAAATTAACAAATAACTATTCTAATACATACAAGCAGATCAGTTACATATATTTTAGATCTTTTTTCTTTCAAATCTGAAAATTATCTTTAAGAAAAAGACAAGAAATAAATAAAACATAATACCCTATATCACAATGATCCAACATTACATTGCACAATACATTACCTAACATTATATAACATTATAATGAAAAACATTTGATCTGAGAAATGGTGTTTGATGTTTCACGTCCTGAAAGAAATTAACTACAAAAATAAGACCAGGGCAAAATTATATTAGAAAAAAAGTAAATAAAAAAATATTAATTGAAATTCTTTACAGATAGAATTCACTTAGATACAACAGATCCTTTACATACACAGATATAAACAAATTAAATAGAAAAGCAAAATTGGATATCAACATTTACTAATAGTACACACATTTCAAAAAGGCCTAAAACACTTTTACATACATACACAAATATAAATATGTAGTATGTACGTATCTGTAAAGAAATGAATATTTATCACACAGCTACAAATTGCACACAACAAATTTAAATTCATTTTATGACTGGATAAACAATAATTCAATCATTCATAAATTGCAGAATTAAAAACATGCCTTTTGATCTAATCTGTTTATGTAAATACTCATCAAATTGAAATATCACCACTGCATTTCACACTTTTTTTAAAATATACATTAACTATGCGAATAATACACAAATATGTAAGTTAAAAAGTTTACTCTATAACCAAATATCGGGGGAGGGGAAATCAACATCTATCAACAGCAAAAAATATTACCTTGCCAGACACAAATCAGCAAAACCATGTCCAAATTCGTAGACGACAACCCACTTCCACCAGTAATTAGTATACGGTTTGTAAACTTTAAATAGTTTTAAATAATAATAAAAAAAATTAAATATTTATCAAAACATTTAATAAATACCTAGAGAATAAAAAATAGGTCCATATAGAGAACATACCTATATTATATGTCTATAAGCAGAATAGACGTATATTAATTTTTTTCATCTGTTTATAAAATTACTGAAACAAAAGAAAATCCTTTCAGGTTTATCTCAATTCTATGAAAAGACTTTTCTAACAAAAACACAGGTATTACACATCAACTACAAAAAATAAGATTATTGATAAGAATTAAAAACGACACTGATGGACAAACCTTTACGAAAAGTTAATTTTAACTCCCAGTTTTTATTCAGTTCAAAATAATTTACGGCCAACAAGTATAAAAGTTACAAGTGTGCTAAATAGAAATACAGCAAGAATTACATTTATTATTATTACTATTATTACTACTATTTAAAAGTAATAATGCACATTAATTATTAGAATAAACAATAAGTTTGTTAGGCTACAATCTGAATAATCACTACTTTGTAAGTATCTACTATCAATATGTATTTTAAAAATTAACAATAAAAATAAATAAATAAATATAACCAATATAACCATAAAGCATATTTAAATACATAAATAATAAATAAAATTAAAAAAGAAAACAAAACAACAAAAATACATTTTAAAGAACGAAGTTAATAAAGTAATATTAATAGTTATCATTAGTCATTAGAAATGGAATAAAAATATCAGTCGAGTATTTTTATTAAACGATAATAATAATAAATGTAACACAGATACATACAACACGTTAACATTAATAAATAGAAACTTCAATAGTTATTACAACACCTGAATAAATTATTGTTAATAAACTAAATAATAAGATTAATTAAAGAAGGGAATCCATTTAATTCTATGTTATCTAGCAATCAACTAAAATACATTACAAAATAACAATTACATGTGTATGTGTGCGAGTAAATATATATTATGTACGTATATACACACACACACATACACACAGAATAAAATAAAGTTAAAAAACTGGTAGAAACTCAAAAGATAAAAACAATGTAATAACAATCAATAATACTAACAATTAACTACTACTGTCAAGCTAAAAATAAATAAACAAATTAACGCTATACAAATAAATAAAAGGACATCTCTTATCGGCACATACATGATTTTCTTCCAAATTTTACTAGTAATTTTTTTTTCTTCCAGACTCCATCAACAATACTAAAGAGCAATCGCATAAATATCGCCATCATAGTCATTAAGATACAAAAATACTTCAAATGTACATTTTCCTCTCATTAAAAAAATTAATAAAACAAGTAATAGTTATTAATTAAATAAGATAAACTAATAATTATCTAAATGCTATTTTGTTCACACTATAAACAAATACATAATAAGTAACTGTAATGAGGAGTAAAAATAAATAATAACATAAGATTTGACTAGCTATGGTTAAATATAAATATTTCATTTAACAAAATCACCAGAAGCAATAATAACTAACTGAACTCATCATAACTTTTTAGAAATTTTAAGTGTAATGGTAAGGTATGTGTTTGTGTGTTGTGTATTATATATAAAGGAAGAGCTATTAAAAATACATCAATTAAAAAAAAAATGTATGAGCAGAATGTCAGATGACGAATAATGTCATTATTTTTCTTTTTGCAATTACTTAGACACAGCAGTGGTTGCAGCATTTAAAGTGGCAGTTGAAGTAGCAGAATTGCTTGCAGTTGGAGCAGCAGTAGTAACAGTAGAAGTAGAGGGAGTAGTCAAATCAGATTTTAATTCTGTTTTATCTTTACCACTATGAAGTGTGACCATTAAAGCACACCACATGCTAGTACGTGCTCGTCTAGTAACAGCACATAACTGTTTTATACTGTCAGCAAGAGCAAGAATATCTGAAAAAAATTAACAGATCAATATTGTAAGTAGTTTAACAGACCAGGGTAATCCAGTTAAATGAATTCCTCTTAATTTTGATACAAGCAGAAAAAAATTCTTTCTTATCATGGATAAACATGACTTCAAAAAAAAGTTATTGGTTTAAATCTATTAATAATAGTAAGTTTGTTAATACAATATGTAACTAATTAAATAAAAAATAATAATCATTAATAACTATAGAACTCATTATAATTTTTTTTCAAGAGCTATTTACGTAATGGCAATGTACACATAAAGAAATTAGTAATTATGTAGCCATCTTCTCTTTCTGGTTTTAATAACAATCCAAACTGATCTCTATTTACAGTACAATTATCTTACATCCCACCCTAGAAGCAGAATGAGGTAATTTAGGGATACAGATTAAAAATTCAGTTTTTTACTTATTATGTCAAGTTATGGCCAACCATAACTAAATCACATTTAGTAACTTAAATTTTCAAAACAAAAATTAGTTAGCCAGAGAGTAATTTAAGGTGTTTGAATTTTATTTTACGAAGAATTATATCTCAATATCTTTATGGTCTTACTTATTTTTTAACAAAACAATCATGGAAAACTTAAACAAAAGTTGGCTGAAATGTATGTACAATCACTCATAACTTGCGTTTATATTTATATATTGCCATGTTATTTATAGCTACAGTTTTCTCATTCCGTAATGAAGAATACTGGCAAAATCATTCCTTAATTCACGATTTCATGAGTCCTTTAGTTCATCATTTATAATGAAATGAAACCCTTAATATTAATCTTTAACTGAGGAAAGAATAAGGCTTTTAAATGAAGATGATGTAATAGTGATCACTTTTCTGTTAAATATTCAATTAATTCAAGTTGCTTTAGATATGCTGACTAAGAAGGTATACTCAACTTCACAACATTGACAAATGATAGAAAATGACAGGATATATCAATAAATTTTGTTTTTATTACAGGAATGAAACTACAAGGTGGCAGCACTTGTCGTTTTGTGACTATGTTCTGTAAGCGACAGTGTGCATTACATTTCAGCATCCTCGTATTACATTCTAACAGAGGTGTAGATTAAACTTCACCTCTGGTGAGCTTGGTATGAGCTGAGTTTTTAACAGATTTCCAAAGGATCTGGAAATCATTACTCCATCGTCATGTTTATAGACATATATAAATGATTTTTCACCTGCTCTACCAGATGCAAACCTTAACTGATTTTAAGAAAACTTGTAGAGTGATGTAAACCTATTGGGAATAGAGTCCAATTTTTTTTTTTCAAGCAAATCAATTCACAGGAACCAGAGTTAGAGCCAAAAACAGTGTATTTTTAGCATATATTTTCAGATTTTTCCCAATCTACTGCAATTTATTTTATATTTCCTTTTATTTTCTTAAGAATAAATTATTTTAAGAGATAGGATTGGTTTCATGCTTATCAACTGTTCTACATAAAGCCTATGTAGCACTGGAAGCATAAGCATATGCAAGCCTATGAAGCATACAAAACTTTTATTACTACTTTCATAGGTAATATTTCAATAAATAATATATACTAAATTAAATAGTCTAATTTTATGCCACTAGAAATTTTTTTTGGTTAAGTTTTGATAACCTAACTGAGAACCTTATATATATAAGATAGTCTATTTTACCAGTCACAGATTTTAACAATCTTGACGAAACTTGTACAGATAATATACAATGACTATGTCATTGTGGATTCATCATGGATGTCTGTACAATGTACAGACATCCACGATGAACAGCGTCCAGACAGACATCGTTGGACAAAATGATTGCAAAAGTGGAGAGGGTAATCCTTGAAGATTGACGAGTGACGATTCAAGAGCTGTGAGAATTGATCCCTGATTTCAGTAACACTACTACTGACAAGATTTTGACAGAATATTTGCATTATCACAAGGTGTGTGCAAGGTGGGTCCCCAGAATACTCATCAAAGATCACCAATAGGTTGAAGCAGCCTGCAAATTTCTTAATTGTTACATAGAAAAGGGTGAGAGATTATTGGATTCAATTGTCACTGTGACAAAACCTGGCTCCAATACATGACATCAGAGATTAAAGAACAGGCCCATCTGTAGTGACATTTAGGATCGCCGAAGCTGCAAAAGTGTTCACGAACATTGTCTGCCGGTAAAGTGATGGCGACTGTGTTTTGGGATAGGAAGGAAATATTGTTGTGCGAGTTCATACCTACCGGGACAACAATAAACACTGATCACATCTATCAGTCTTTGAAGAACCATCACCATGCAACTCAGAACAAAAGAAGATGCTTGCTGATGAAGGGAGTATGTTTTCATCAAGGCAACATTCATACCCACAATGCCCGTGCAACAACTGATGACCTCATCAACCAAATTGGGTGGGATAACATCACACACTTCTCTGACAGCCTGGACCTAGCACCAAGTGATTATCATCTCTTTCCTGCATTGAAGTCACCCCTGGATGGAACAATTTTCAGGAGCAATAAGGAGTTGAAAGAAGAGGTTATACGCTACCTGCACATCACGACAGAGAATTCTATGACACAGGTATACAAAAAATGCTGCAGCGCATGCAAAAACGCATCGATCGCAAAGGGGATTATGTAGAAAAATAGTAGAAAGTCTAGGCTTTCCAACAATGTACGATTCATTGCAAATATAAGTGTTTTTCTTTGTGAAAAAAAATTGGACACCTTATTTTTGGATAATCATTGAAGAACGGGGATTAAAGTGTTTTTAAGGAGACAAAATCATAAAGGAAGATTCAAGCAAATGTACATGTTTTACAAACATATCATATGTATAGAACAAACTGTTAAAAAGTTAAAGAAAAAGAAAGCATCCTTGATATCACATAAGTTAAGTAAACCCAAGAAAACCTCACCTAAGATGGACCAAACCCACCCAAAAGAGTAGGACTAATTATAGAGATAGTTTTCCAGATCTATTATCTGAAATTAAACATGCTTTAAAGTTAATCTGGGAGTATATTCAGTCTCATCGACTTCAGAATGGAGGACTCAATCTCGTGTATAAAAACCATTATTTAGCTTTATCCTACAAGAAAATTTGGCTTCCCGATGCATGATATTTTTTAGCATTTTCTAATGAAAGCAGCCTGTTCAAAGATTCCCCAAGAAACAATATACTTAGTTCAATGTACCAAAAGTGAATAATTCTTCTCCACATCTGTCACCAGAATTTAACAATTAGAAATGGGGTATAACTTTCAGTTAAGGGCTACAGGAAATTATTAAAATCAATGTTTCAATGAACAGTAAAAGACACAAATTAGAAATGATGCTACCCTCAGTGATGTAGGATATTTAAAAAGAATTTCATCTTCATGCAAATTCATATTCCTTGCAACCAATTAAAGATGACCATGAATTTATTCAATAATTTCATAGTCATCTCAAACCGGGATATTTGAGTTACTGCCTCAGCTAGTGTATAATCTAATTCTTAAGCCAACTGAAAACCTTTTGAATACAATGGGAGTGAAGATCTTGACACTTAAAGTTATATAACAAGCAAGAAAAGAAACAGTGGCTTTTGCGAGGGCCATAACCAAGGAAGAGTACCAAGATTACATCCATGCCTACTAATCAACTTCAAATCTGCAAGAAGGTTTAGGAAATTAAACACCTTTCTTTTTTTGAAATAATAAAAAAAATTTCTGATATATGGCAACATGTCTGTTGATTGGGTAGTCATGTCCTAAAATTATCTTTACCTTCTCTAGCATGAACTGTCAGTGTGAAGATCTGGTCATTCCAGAGTAAGTTATGAAAAGCACATATGCTTATTCACAACAACATCATTCAAACATAGTTGAATGGACTAATAGGTATAGATTCAGTCACTACACAATCTTACATTTGAAGGGGATATATTTAAATTATTAAATATATGTGGTTTCAAAGACATCAATTTAAATATTAATTTATATATACACTATACATTGTATGTATACAAAATATATATATATATAAATATATATATATATACTGCTGGAATTATATTGTTTAGAATTAAACAAACAATACAATACAGTGCAATATTTTTATCTTGCAGACAAAGGAAAAGCAACTCAAGATTATGTTTTTTTCTTCTTATTTTGCGATTTTATTGACTTACA
>JAAAKQ030309503.1:0-10044 GCA_010016005.3 Zanna intricata
AAGGACGAGAACGAAAAGAAGAGGAGAGGAGAGGGGAAGGGGAGGGGGGGGGGAGAGAGAGAGAGAGAGGGGGAGAGAGAGAGAGAGAGAGAGAGAGAGAGAGAGAGAGAGAGAGAACTTTCAACATGAGTGTAGAAAAGAACTGTCTACTGACAGCAATTCCCAGTTCTTGGAAAATATTTTAAATTCCATAGGTAACAACAAGATTCCATTTTCAATTTTTCTTGTGATCTCAGAAATGCATTCAATCTAGTTCAGAATTTTTTAATGATGAAAACACTTTTAGCTATGATGTCATATGTGTTACTTACAATTAGTTAATGTGATACAATGCAAAGCAAGCAGTTAAGCAGGTAAGGAGTTGGCGGGAAATACCTTTATGCTAATTATGAAATTATAACGATAGAAGCAGCTTACCTTCTATGGATATAAAATCTCTAGTGGGTTCTCTTATGTTCAAAACATAGCTGTATGCGCCTGCATTGTGTTAACCTGCAGCAGTAAATCAGGGGTGATCATTTTGTGTAAATCATGGTCATTTTTCAAGACCAAACAGTGTCTTGGAGCTGCTCATTGTTGATGTATTTGCATTTTCAGATCTCTTCTTTTATGAAGCTCTAGAGTGCATTGTCAGATAAGGTGAGGTGAGAGCTTCTTGCTGGCCAAGGCAATGGAGCTGGTAACTCTTCTGACCCTTGTCCAATCCAGCGATTCGGAAAAATTTCATTGTGAGGTTTGTGGAGACTTAGAGCAAAATGCGGTGGAATACAATCTTCAGAATTGTAATGATGTCAGTGATTCCTTATGCTGTTAATTGTAGAAGCTTCGTTGATCATTCTGATATAAAAGTGTTGATTAATTTTGCCATTGAATAAATAAGGACCAAGGAGATGTTCAGGTGTCATCCTAACCCATATTATAACATGAGGCAGATGATGTTCGATTTCCTCAAAACAACTGAGGATTGTCCTCATCCAGAAAAATAAATTTCGGTTACGAAAGGTTTGATAAATCATACACTCGTCTGAGAACATGACATTCTTTTTATCATTTGCTCTCAAAAAGTGTTAAAAAAATAAATGACATGCATAAACACGTCGATCAAGGTCACTGTTACTCAATTCATTAATGGTAGCTGGATGAAAACATTTAACTATCAGGTCCTTCTGTATATAGTCATACATTGTTAATCTTGGAATGCCTATCTCTGTAGAACATTTGCGTGTTGATTTCATCAGTGAATGTTGAATCAATACCTCCACAGCAGCATGCATCTCAGCGAGTGCTTGGCCTCCCACTGTGTGGTGCAACAAGAATACTTCCTATTGCAAAAGCCTTCTTCTTCCATGTCAGTAACATTTGCCATGACGGTGCTAAATATACAAAACCCTCAAAGAGATCATTTATAATGTTCTCCAATGTTTTATCAGTATGTGGATGTTTCTGGACCCACTCAAGCTAACAAATGCTTTTCTATAGTGAACGCTTTCATACCTGCCATTGTTCCACATTCTACTGCAACTAAGGTCATTCCACCACAAATGAACACACTGGATGTTCCCTACCTTTTCCAGCAACAGTGAACAATATCAGCAGTGAGAAGTGGTGGCAGTAGAGTCTAATTAAGCTGGATTTATTACAGTATAAAGAGACTTCCCTCCTACCCCATACATAAACTACTACATAAAAAAGTAGTTTAAAATTTAATCTTTTGATAAAAATACACATTAAAATTAAGTTCTCATTTCAGTATGTAGAACATGGAGTGCTTCAAAAAATTGTTTTTGGTCCCTTGCTTTTTTTATTGTTATTAATGACCTGTGTCAAAATTTTGAGCCATTCTTTGTAACCTTTTTGCAGACAACAGAATGTATCTACATCTGAAGATAATCATCTAATAGGGATTGAAAATTGTATGGTGACATAACTGTTTTTACTGCCCTCCCTCCCTAGGAGATGCTCTTCTGGGTCCCTCAACTGCAAAATTGGGCTGGCACCAAATTGGGAAGGAAGGGCATCACATATTTAAAATATTATTTCCTTGAGAGATCAGTAATTTCAGTATTTGAAAAATTCATATTTTGCAAAATTATATTGAAAATTTTCCCTGTAGATTAATCAAATATTTTACCCAATAATGTCAAATTGTAGTAAATTGCTTTTCCATTATACTGACATGACATGTCCAAGTAACACCTATGCAGTATCAGTGATAGCATAGCCTACAG
Organism: Zanna intricata; assembly: GCA_010016005.3. Taxonomy (NCBI): domain Eukaryota; kingdom Metazoa; phylum Arthropoda; class Insecta; order Hemiptera; family Fulgoridae; genus Zanna; species Zanna intricata. The sequence continues at coordinate 2,229 of JAAAKQ030309503.1, forward strand.
CTCTATTTTGTTCATATTTAGTATATAAATCCAGCAGATGGTTGTTACACACACATGTATGTATGTGCACAAATAAAAAAGCTATTTGTTATTGAAAGAATTATTTTGATCAATATTTTAGATTGTCTATTCATTATCATCAAACTCTTTTATGAAATGAAAACACAGTGGAATTCAAACATCAAATAAGACAAAGTGAAATGTAGTAATTTACTAAATTTATGTGTAATTACAGTAAGAAACCAAATCTAAAATATTGAAATTACAAAGACATTATCATAATAAACTTCATTTCATACACTTGGTTAACTAGTTTCAAAATATGTCAAAAATTGAATTTTTAACTAAAATATTTTCCCCTTGATATGTTTTCTCTTAACTATGAATACAAAATAAGATTCTGATTGAAAGAAACTTTATTTTGTAATAATAAAATGCAAAATTTACAATCATAATTTTTTGTATTTAATAACACTATTTTGTATAAGGTAATTTAGAAACATAATATAATGATTTTGTATATTTGAAATACATAATAATATCCTATTGATGCTACTATTATAATCTAAATAATTGATATAAATGAAATCTTGTCAGGAGATCTGAAGACATGACAAGTGTCATGCCTTTAAATCTGTGTGTTTGTCTAATGTAGCTTAAAATACAATAAGTTTGTAGAATTGTAATAGTACATGTTAGGGTAAAAAGCCCGAACATCCTTAGTTCTGAGTTCATCCTTAGATAATTTATCAAAATAGTTTTTACCTTGCATTTTCTTTTGTTTTTAAACTTTATGTAGAGTCTCCACTCTTGAGCAATAGCTGTATTGGAAACAACTGCAGTATACAATTACTGCGTATATTGCTAAACTCTTCTTCAGCATCATTTAACAGAACATTCGCTTTAGCAAGATCTCTATATCTGGTATTTAGAGAACTTTGCTCACTGTGTTAATAAATTCAAATATTACTGAGTGTATAACAACTTGAAATACCAATTCAAAGTACTCTATCCTTGTTTTCAAAGACTTAGCCACTGTTTTTTCATCTGATTTAGATCAGATGAAAAGCATTACATTACTTTGGTTAGAGCTTTCATGAGTTGCAAAATTGTATCTTAAAACTTTTAAGGAGTCAATTCTCAATGACGAGAGTATGATGCAAAGTTTTTTTTAGAGTATAGCAAGTTGAGCTGAGAAGCTCCCACCTTTTGATACATTGGTTAAAAAAGATGTAAAGTTTTCCAACAATACTGATAAAAGCAGAGTTTTCTTGAGAATTTGATATAGCATCATTCAATACTAGGTTTAAGTTGTGAGTGGTGCAGGGAATGTACTTGACTATTGCTTATTTTTTCTCAATTCTAGTTTTGATGGTCTTTAAATGCCAAATATGTATACTGTTCAATCATAGTCCTTACTTCACTCCATGTGCTACAGCTCTTTCGAGCTTGGCTTCAAGGTTGCACATACCAGCTGACAATAGCTACAGGTCTGTAAAACAATGTTTTACTTTAAATTGTTATTTGAATTTAATCGTTTTTTTTAAGTATAATACCATCTGATTTTGGTAAAAATATTTTGAAAATAAATATTTTACGCTAAAGAATAAAGTAAAAATTTAGTTTAACTAAAATTCATTGTCTTGCAAAATTTAAAAAAAAAATAAATAAAAGCCTTCTTACTCCGTGGGCCCCCTATCTTTCAGGCTTCTTCTCATTGTAGGGGATACAGCTCAAAAAATTATTCAATGGATGGATTGTAGCCAATTTTAAATATAGATAAAATCTTGCATTGTAATTCTCAAGTTGACATAACATTCTTGATTGCCTGGATATAATTCCCATTAATGAAAATGCTTGTATTTCTGTTGCCCACAAAGTGAAGTTTCTGGGTGTTTTATTAGATGACAAATTCTTGTGGTATGATTGAACTGATTTCAAAATCAAGTTGTGCTGTTTTATTCTGAAATGTGAAGATTGTCATCATTATTAAATATTTAATAATGACATCTCTCGGTGTTCCTTCAGAACGTCAGAATGATTTTTTAAGATACAAAAATGGGCTGTCAGATCATTATCTGGCCCCCATAAATATGAATAGTCATAAATTTAGAAAATTGATATATGTTAACTTATCCTTGTATTTATATTTATGAATGAGCAATCTATGCTAAAGGTATGGTAAATTTTTCTAAAAAAAATATCAGTATCTACCCGTAGTAAGTAATGTTTTCATATAACTCAAGATAATACTTCGGCTTTTGAGAAAGGGCCTTATTATGCTTTGGTTGCCATTTTTAATAAATTGCCAAACCATTTGAAGAAATCTTCCTACCGATTTATTTAAAATACAATTACAAGATTTTGTAATACAAAAAGAAAATTATTCTGTCTATGAATTTTTAAATAATATTAATTAAAAACAAAAAAACACAATTCATCTGGATTCCAGTCAACTCAAATAAGTGCCCAAAATAATTTTCAATAGTAGCATTTGAATTGTGAATTATTTTGTAATAGTTTTATATATTTAATATATCTGCCTTAATATTATTTGATGTTTTGTATTTAAATAATTAATGTGGGCTTAAACACAGCTATACTGTATCTTCCATTTTTTTTGTTGATATTTATAATTTATCTTACATCGACATGATCTATATCAGTAATATATATTGTATGGATCAGAATAAAAATTTATATATATACGTATGTGTATATAAACCAATAAACATATGTGGAACCATCAGGTTGGTCTAGTGGTTAAACTCATCATCACAAATCAGCTGATTTCAAAGTTAAGAGTTCTAAGATTCAAATCCTAGTAAAGGCAACTGCCTTTACATATAGTAAGTAACTACTTACTTTATGTGAAAAAACACTTTGAAGATATTGAGTGAAATAGTCTTAAATAATAATTTCAAAGAAAATTTAGGTTAGTTAATAGAGATGCAGAAAAATGGTTTGTACGGTATGTTTAGTATATAGAAATAAATTCTCAAAACAATCTCTACCTTTGTCTCTAAAGGGACAGAAATCCATATATTATTACTAAAGAATTTTTATGATATTACTTAATATTTTTTTCATAAAAGTTACCTTTTATTTATTATAATATTAATTTTTTTTAACCTTTGGGACCACCATTAGGTATTATTTCAAAGGATGAGATGAATGAATTGTAACGTGTGTGAAAATGACATGCCTGGTCAGGATTCAAATCCGGGACCTTCAGATGAAACTCTCTTGATGAAACAGAGGGAACTCTCTTGGTTCTCTCCAGATCATTGGCAATGCGAATTTCATGCATCGAGATCCTTTAACTCATTTTGAAAGAAGAGTTACACAAGTAATGCAACAATAATGAGGGGCCTAGGTCTTACCTTGGTCACTAACTTTACATCCATAATAAAGTTTTTAATATTTTTTAATATATGGAGTAAATATGCGCAGTTGTTTTTTTAACATTAACTCGCCACAAATGTAACAAAAAGAATCTGTTTATTTACACAGTTTCTAGGCATTGTGCCACTTCTTGATATTTTAAACACATAAAAATTGCTTAACAAACTAACAAAGAAATATACAACTGAACAAATTTAGATACACATCTGAATACTTACTTACTGAAATATGAATGCACACTACCTGAAACTGGCAACTCTTATGATTAGCCATAGTTATGATACATTTCTGAATCATCAGTCAACATGAATCATTGCTGTACAAACGTAATTACTGTACTTAGTTATGATTAATCTCTATAAATAACTATTACAAATATCAAGTCTGTTTTATTAAAAGTCATCAACAATAATATGTAACAATATTATATCATAATATGTAATGATAAATAGGGCTTAACAACAAAATGGAGGGTGATAGAAAAATTCTGAGATCATTTATGAAATCAGCAAAACATTTACTTTAAGAGTGTCAATTTAGTTGCTTTGTGACAAAAACTTTGTTGACCAGTGTTATTATTAAATGTTTATAAACTCTTGTAAACTAATAATTTTATTTATTTTTTTAATAAAGTTATGACAATTACTAATGAAGAATGATATGATACTAACAACAAAAAAATTTGTTGAAAAATAAAAAAATGTATATTTGGTACTTGTTTATTATAATGGCGTCACTTTAGTTAGTTCTTAGATGGTGCTACTGAAATGCTATATTCAAACAAAACTAAATAAAATTATAAATGTATTCTAACCAAACTTAACCTGCGCTCGTTTCCTTGTTAATCTTGACTAGCGAACATAGATTAAGTTTGGTTAGATTAGATTTATCTTTAGACTAGTAGGGCGGGACGGGTAGTCCCCTGATGGAGGGACGCGTTGGCACTCTACAAGCGGGGAGTTGACGTGCCTCAATGAGTCCAGGAGGACTTTGAAGGGGGGCTCCTTTGCAGGAGCCCAAGCGAGAAGGGTAAAAGGTTAGGTTATCTGCTGCCATGACACTCAGGGCTGAGTGATGAGTGATGAGGTTCCAGTCACCCCTGGGAAATGACGAGGTAGGTTTATTTGGTAGGGGGGGGGAGCAACACTGTTTCATGGTCGCTACGGCTCCATGCCCAGTGCCCACTTAGCTATATGCTAGGTCAGGACGGCTAGCGTTCTGGCTTCAAGTCTGACACACGCTGCGAAGACCCTGCAGTGCATGTTTCAGTGCATTCCTTCATCATCATTTATAAAAAAAAAAGATTAGATTTATCATTTTATTTGTATTACAAAAATATGTTTTTGAGCAGAATCATTGATATCTGCGAGACTCTTAATGTATGGTTTACAACTGCATTGTAATATTTATTTTTGGATATATACACACATATTAAAAAAAGGAAGAAAAAATTTTTAATTATAATGAAAAGTGTTTTTGAAATTTATCTTTTGATAGATATAATTGTTGGATCATTAAATCTTGAAATACTAATTTTGAAAAATCTTCACAACATTAGTTAATACTATTCCAGTTTCTTAAAGCAGTACTATGAAGGCAATAATAAGAGTATTGAAAATTCAAGAAGTACAGAATAATAGAATGATGCAACAGAGAATAGACAAAAATTAAACTTGTAATGCAGTACTACCACGTGATTCGTAGAGTTTAAAATTCCTCAATACAATTTTTATTTAATTTATTGCAATCTTTATTTTATTTTCTTTTATGTGCTATGAAGGAAATAGAAGTGAAGTAAATATATTTATTTAGAAAATTTAACTTAAGTTAGATCAGGTATATAACATGATAAAACATTGCTTCAGCTTATAGGTACATTTATGCATTCATGGATCAATGTTTTTGAAATTTAATTTATATGCCATATTATTATTTACTTTTAAGGCCGCAAAGGACCACTTTAGTCAGAATAATTCAAGTATTTTTTGGCTGATCTTTTGCCTTTAAGTTCTTAGCTTTAACTTTCTCCCAATAGTTAGTCATTCTTAATGATTTTGCTTTATGATCCTCTTCTGAATAGACCCTTTTTGTATAATTAAAAGTTCTTACTTTAAAGTTAGTATTCAGATCTTTAATAACAAATTTTAATTTATCGGATTTATTAAGTAATTCTTTTATATATACCATATATAAAAACCATTTTTGAAAATTTTTATACTGCATAAAGTTTTAAAATGATAGTAAAATTGTAGTTTATCTCTTGTATATAATGTCCTCAATATCAATTTGAACTTTTTATCTATTTGAATTTGATTACATTTTACACCAAAAAATTTACCTCTCTGTCTAATCTATTTCTTGAAAAAGATAAAGTAGGATCAAATTCATTATTATATTTATTTCTTTAGATACCTTTCTACATCTGCCTCTTGGAGTAGAACTAATAATATTAGTTAAAAACGGTAGAATAGAATAATATGATGAAGCTTTGTTGGCATGTTGTAAAAGAATAAAATACTCTATCTCTGTGCCATAATGAGTTAATATGTTTTTTAGAAAATACAATTAAATTTTGTTTACAAAAAACAAATTACTGCATTTTATAAAATATTTCAAAATCATCTTATTTCTCTCTCTTTATTGTTTAGCCTCCAGAACTACCATAAGGTATTACTTCAAAGGATGAATGAGGATGATGTGTATGAATGTGAATGAAGTCTTGTACAATCTCAGGTCGACCACTCCTGAGAAATGTGGTTAATTGAAACTCAACCACCAAAGAAAAAAACCGGTATCCACGATCTAGTAAAAAAAAAAAAAATCATCTTATTTGTATCTTCATAACTTAACCCAAACCTTTACGCTATTTTGGCCAAGATGACTTACCCATGTGCTCTCCCTATTTTAGAGGTTGTTGTCCTGACAGCTCTCTTGTCCTGCATTGTTACTTACATCATTAAAATTCTGTACATTGTGACATGGGTTATATACACATCAGATGTTAAATACTATTCAAATGCACAAGTTATTTTAATTGTAATTTATTGTATTAACTGTAATTAAGGATCATGTTTTAACTTAGTATTACTATTTTAATGCCATAAAAAGAATTACTTCATAGCTATATTGTTATGTTACTATTATAAAAAGTAGTAACAAAAGTTGAGTAAAACAAGAAATGGAATGGCTATATGTGTTAAAAAAAAAAATTTTAATGTCAGGGGGATTAAGAAACATTTTCAAAAAAATTACTTTATCATAGAATATATAAAAATATTTTAATATAATTATAAAAATATGTAGTAAAAAATTAATAAAATATCTAGAAAATACATATTTTAGTGCCACAAAAAAAAATAGTTTATGAAAACATGACTATTATGTATTTATTGTACAAGGAAAGTAAATGGTGATTATTTTGAGTTGTTAGACCGTTATAATATTTTCATTCATTAGTTTTGAATGCAAGTATAAACAAATATAATTTATTTATCAAATAAAAGATAATTTTGTTTACTATGACAAAATTGTTAACGAAATACATTTCAATAAATATTTAATTAATTTAATAGCGCTAATCTTATCATCATGACGAAGCAAAGGAATTATTTTTCAGTTCTTGAGTAATATCTAATGTATAAATAAATTTTATTGCTACATATAGTATCACACTTGTCGATATCTTATTTCTAAATGAGCCCATGATGTCGCTACACTTTATAGAAACACAGAAAATGTCATATAAAAAAATAAAAGCTGTACCATGGTGGCCTGTAATACTGGCCAAGAGAATATTTGAGCACAATGAATTTGGCCTGCCATATTGGCCAAGAGAGCTGTGAGAACAATCTACATAATGAATCACAGCCATGCACAATATGGCGATGTCCTACGTTGGAAGCCAAAAAAGTTGAGGGACAGATTAGTGAAATTTTTCTAGGGCAGAAAGGGTTAAGTCACTGAAGTCTTTTAACAATAACTTATTACACTTTGGTTGCCTGCATACATTATTGACTACCCAGTCTCTCAATGACTCCAGTTTAGAGTTAACCTTTATTTCTGATTAATTTTTGGCTGAATAATTTTAACAGTCTTTCCACTTTTTATTAGTTACATAAACGATTACATTTTCTTTCTTTTCTCTATTCCTAAAATATTCTGCACTTCTTGGACAGTGGCATCACATGAACATACGAGGGTGGTCTGAAAAGTTTCCGACCTCAACATGAAGATAGCAGCACTTGTTGGTGGCAGCACTCGAATTTCGTTGTTCATCTGTTGACAGTTACTCACCAAAGTTTCAGCCATTTTGGACTCGCAGTTGTTATGTAATTGTCGTTTGAGTGAGTTGATGTGAGTATTTTTATGAAAATGGACAAAATCGAGTATCAAGCTGTCATTAAATATTTGT
>JAAAKQ030309536.1:0-10044 GCA_010016005.3 Zanna intricata
TCGGTCCAGCTACTCTGTATCACTGAGTACGCAAGCCCCCCCCACCATCGGCAAGGTCTCATGATTCATAGAGGGAGACCGAGTAAGTATAGTTGTAAAATGATAGTACAGATTAGTTTTATATCAATGGCTATTTTAGATGATAATTGTTGTGGGTTTGATTCCTAGGATGAATCTGAATTTTTCCCAAAATCTCAAACAGTCTATCCATCATGTCATTTCAGTTATTTTCCTTATTAAAATATTAGTGCGATCAAAATTTTAATATTAAAATAGAATTAACTATTAAAATATTAGCTTTATTTAACAACAAATGTAGTTTGCATATTATGAATTAATTGTTTAGAAACATTGCAATTTCAGGTTAGATGAGGAAAATGATACAAGTTCTCTATGAATTGTAGCCTGTTAACATAAAATATTTTTGTTTCATTTGGTGCAAAATGAATTACAATGGAATTGAAATTCCATTTTTTCATTATGATGTCATAATTTTATGACTTGTCAGAAGAGTCATTAATATTACCTTTTGAAATATGTGTAGGTACTCTGTGTAATGTGTTGGACATTAAAAATTTTTATGAAATGTGTTTTTGAATGTAAACAAATATTATTATTTGTAGGAGCTATGGATTAGAAAAAATTCTGAAATAAATGATTGAAGCAGATGATGATTCAAGCAGAATGGAAATGTTTAACCGAACAGTTCTCTTATTATGTGTCTTCTCTTTCTGTGATGCAGGTCTTTAAATTATGAACATTATTATACTAGTTAGAATGTAATTTCTCAGTTGTTTACATTGGTAGTTACTGTTAAAACGTGTAATTTATTTATGTGTATAGAAATTTAGACATGTTTCTAGATGAGTAATTATAAACTAAATTAAGTATGAAAATGAATGGAAACAAGCTGCTGTTTAGGATTCAAGCAGTAAAAACTCTTGAAAAAAATTATTGACTATTGTGGATTTTTAATTATTGATTTTTTTATTTTTTTTAGGTGGTACCATGGGAGATTAGATAGGTGCACAGCAGAAGAACGTCTATGGCAAGCTGCTAACATGGGTAGCTATCTAGTACGAGAGAGTGACCGAAAACCAGGCTCGTACGTCTTATCCTACTTAGGAAGAACTGGAATTAATCATTTTAGGTAGGTGATTTTTTTTTCTTCAATAAAACTGATTATTTGTTTGTTCAGTTGAATAATTAATTTTAATTAGTAATTGTAAGGAATAATCTGTAAAGAAATTTGTTAATTACTGTTATGAAATGTTACTTTATTTTATTAAAGTTAATTATAAAAAGTAGTTATCACTTTTTTTTTTATTATGATAAAAACATTTTTTAATTCTTTCTAGCACCATATTGTACAGCCTACTGGGCTGTCTAGTGGTTAACTTGTCATCGCAAATTAGCTGATTTCGAAGATGAGAGTTCTAAGATTCAAATTCTTGTGAGCGCAGTTACTTTTATTCAAACTTAAATACTAGACTATGTGTACTGGTGTTCTTTGGTAGTTAGGTTTCAATTAACCTCACATCTTAGGAATGGTCGACCTTGAGGTGGTACAAGACTACACTTCATTTACATTAATACATAACATCCTCATTCATCCTCTAAAGTATTACCATATGATAGTTCCAGAGGATAAACAAAAAATGAGAGAGTACCACACTGTACATCACACTGTTAAGACAAAAAAAGAATATATGTTTAAAACCAACATAATTCATACTTTAGAAAATAGGTTACAATTTATTGCTGCCATATTTATCTAATTGATATCCTTGCAACAGTAAACATTTTTGATTTTGATAAGATGTGTTTTTAAATATATTGTTTTGTTAAAAGTTACACTATTGGATAACTTAAAACAACTTAATTTTTTCCTCAGTCTTGTGTTAACTATTAATTTTATACCTGCTGGTGATTCATTCCAAGCTTTTAGTATAAATATTGTTTTTTTTTCATAACATAAACATGCAGTCTATCTGATTATGCATATTGTTTAAAATGATTTCCATGTGCTTCATAAGTTACGAGTCTTAAGTTAAAAATATTTTAATACCAAAGTAAATATATCATTTATTTAAAAAATAACTTGTCATTAATGATAAAAGAGTCTAACTTGTCATCTTTTTTTAACTTGCATGAAACGTTTTTTGTAATTAAATTATGTATTAGATGTCTTAAAACAGTTAAGTGTCTAGTTGCACTAAATTACTCATAAATCACTGTAGTAGATAATGGTAAAACATGTAATACTGTAAAATAATAGCAGTATTACACTCTCCTGTAATGATTACAGTGTAAAGTTCTTTTAAGAGGTTGTTGGTAGCTCAAGGCCCACAAAATGACTTACATTTCAACTATATTGGCCTCACAACATACCTGAACACTGTTCTGTTGGGTTCTAACTTGTCCTGGTCTTTTTTTTGGGGTGGAGAGGTGGAAATGCATTTATACACAAAGTGTCGGAACTTCTGTTGAGGTCTAATCCAACCGCCATCAACAGACTATTGATTAAAACCATTCCTCTTCTGGAATAAAACTTACATACCCTGGGAGCTTCCAAAGGCAACACTTCAGGATGTGCAGGCCCTCTTACAAACTCACTTATACTAGCAACACATATTGATGTTTGATACCAACATGCGCATAACCTTTTGTGAAACACAGTGAAGGCAATAGGTATGATACAACAACCAGCCAGCAAGGCATACAATGATTCTTACCATTAATCTAATCTTATTTAAAAAGCAGCACGGGGATAAACCATGGAAATAAAATGCAGCACAAAAACTCAAAGAATGAAAGGCGAACACAACATGAAAACAAACCAATAAGGCAAACAACTTAACAAAATAAAATATGAGTCCCCACCCATACAATATAAACCTAACCTAAACAATGTACCTAATAACATTATACTAATATAATATACCTAACAAGATAGGGCACATCCAATAACACAGAAAAAACTAGATAAATTAACATAAAGCATATACTATCAAATGATCACAACATTAATAAAATAAATCACGAACCTAACCTAACATGATACATTGTGAAAGCACATAACACATATTTAATAATACAGTTGGAACACATATAATCATAATAGAATCATAGTTACATAAAAATATTAATACATGAAAGAATCACAACTCAATAAGCTAATAATCTTGTTCCTTCAAAGGAAATAACACATTACTTGAAAACTTGAAAAACACCATGAAAAAATGCCAACGAAGCAACAACAATCTTATAGTTAAAAATAATTCTATTTAATTTTATTTTTTTAAATTTTATTCTAACTTGTTCTGGCCTGGGCAATCTGTGCTATAAGAAGTTCTAGATACATTAATTACGTGAACAAGGGATACAGTTACCTGTGAACCTTGAGTCAAAATAGCTGTGTTTGGTATGTAGCATATTTAAGTCTTTTACAATTTATCAGCCTTTTTTTTCCATTAAAACCTTTATTTTAGCATATAATATTTCTGCACTTTAATTAGAATAATCTTCATCCCTTCTTCCTTCTTCTTTATGTACCAAATTGAGAAAGATGCTCCTCTAACGCTATCTTTGACTCTTTGCTGGCCCTTTCTAAAACCTTGGGAAGAGATGTTTTATTAGGGCTTTGGGAACTAATGGGTCAGTCTGTAGTCCTGTGGGACTATCCAAGACTCTGTTTCCTTAGTGGAGGTTGCCAAACTAATTTCACTCTCCTTTACTGCTCTAAAACATGTAAAGTTAAAGATATGGTACATCTAGCAGGTTATATAAAATTGTTTTAAGGCTGAATAAAATTGTTAAAAAGATTGTCATTGATCTTATGTATAGGCACAAATAGGGGTATTTGCTTTAGTTGTGTCTAGTTGTTAAGATGCGATATACAAATAGCAGTGTACAAACAGTAACTTTAAACATAAAGTTTTTGTACTGTTCCTCCTATCTATTTAAATTTACAATTTTCTTATAGTTTGTTTCCAAAAGTATAAGATCATTTGAATATCTCACTTTTTCTGTTCATTTTCATCATTAGAATCTGTTATTTATCCGCTGATGGTTTTTAATGCAAGTTATTATTTTGATAGTTTTCTCTAATACCCACATTTGCTGTAACTTGTAGGTTAATAGTTCAGTGGAATAGTTCAACTGTTGCTACAGTTATTGGTCAAGGTTTTATATAATACATTATTTGTTTCATGCTTGTTATAGTGTTTTAAATAAATGCACAGTAACAACCAGCAGTTTACTTAAAATATAATTTAATAAAACAAAAAAGGACTAATATAGTTGTCTATTCTACACTAAGCTTTGTATAATGCTTGTGCGCTATTGACACTTATATTATCGATCAATATAAACAAAAACAAAAGTTTAGTAACCAACATTTTGATTATATCACAACTTCCTCCCTCAGTCGAAATGTTTACAACAAAAAAATATAACATAGATATTCACAAAAAAAATTACTAGTGCCAAGAATAAAACAGATTGAATTAAAAAAATATCAACATCATTTCTTACTTAATTTTCTTAATCTTTTAAATAACACTTTACCAAAAGGTGTGGTGAGTATGTCAGCCACTTGAACATCCGATCGTTTACCACATACTTTTGTATACCTTGCTTAATTTTCTCTTGAATAAAATGATGCTTAATGTCAATGTGTTTTAACCATCTAGGCTGCTCACAATATTTACTTATTCATATAGCAGACAAATTGTCCTCAAATAAAAGTACATCTAAATCACTTGAATTTTATATCACTTCTAATTCAGTTAAAATATTTTGAAACCAACAAGCCGCACTGACACATTGACTGAGGGCTATATATTCTGCCTCAGTGGAAAATATAGCAATACAAAACTGCTTCTTTGAACACCAAGTCAGAGTGGAATTAAAAATTTTAAAACAGTTCCACTGGTGGACTTTTTTGTCAGTGATGTAACCACCACCCCAGTCAGCATCTAAAAAACCTTTGATAATGTTAATAAATAGTAAAATTTTTACTATAAATCAATTTCAGATCGAGTGTTCAAAAAAAAAAAAAAAAGGAGTGTTCCTTTAATGTAACGTAACATTCTTTTTACACATATTAATAAATTATTATTAGCACAAATCCAGTATCTGGTTAGGATACTAATAATTGTACACAAATCTGATCTGCTGCCTAATACTGGATACATAACATTAATTTTTGACAGTTATAATACTAACTTAGTATTTTCTGGTTTTACTCTCGGCAAATAATTATAATTAAAATTATTATCCAGTGGGATGAGACAGTTTTACTATCAAAGATACTATGTTTTAGTATATTTTCCAGGAAATTACTGTGATTCAAAGTTATCATGCCATCTTTTAAACTTTATTCTATAGTAATACCTAAATAATGTGAAATTTGACCCAAATCTTTCATTCTAAGCTTACTCATCATTTCATCCTTAAAGACATTAACTCATGGTTATTTGTGCCTGTGATAATTAAGTCATCAAAATAAATTAGTACATACATTTTTAAACATTAGATAATCTGAAATACAAACAACAATCATTATTTGACCTTATAAAATTTTGAGTTATGAAGAATTTGTGAAATTTATCATATCAGCAATAGGAAAATTTTTTAATCAATAAATTGTTTTCTTGAGTTTGCACACTTGATAAGAGGAGACTTCATATAATGACATTTTCTGCATCGAACCCTCTGGCAACTAACCTTGATTTAAATTGAATTATCTTTCTTTGATTATCTCATTTAATTTTGTAAATTCATTGGATGACAATAATTTCACATATTTCTGGCTTATCAACAACTTTCCATGTATCATTTTCAGCTAATGTCTTCAGCTCAACCTCGATATCATCCTGCCTCTGCTTAACGAAAAGTGACTGTTAGCTTCTTCATATGATGTTAGTTCTACAATGTCAGTCACATTAAAAAAAGGCAGTCTTTTAATCATTATATTTAACTGAAGCTGTAGTTGATCCCTAGGATGAAACTGTCTTCTGTCAGTAGACCTAATATGTTCATGTTCAGGGAACTTCTTTCTAAACTTTCATCTGCAGTCTCATCCTTTGTTTGGTTTTGAATATGTTCAACTTCAGATGTAGGTTCTCCTTTCTTCATATTTATATTAAAAGAAAAAAATGAATTATTCAGTTTGTATGGTCCTTGGGTAGTCGTATATAGTGTTTTGGGACACAAACATACATAGGAAAGACATTCTTTCGTCTGCTCTCTTGACCCAGCACGGTGTAATTTCAGACATTTTTGGAATTTTTACACAAATTACTAGACGATTTACTACTTGATGATGATGGAACTGGAAAGACCACATAATATCTGCAGGTCAAGTTGCATTGAAATCATACTGGGCCTTCCCTCAGTGGTACTGAGGGATTCCCACTACAGTCTGTTAGTGCAGACCCCCAGAGCCCACAGTGTCGGGTAGGTTGTCTTTCGCGGGCGTGGCCGAGGTGGTTCGCCTTGAGTGATCCCACGCTAGGCTGGTTCTTGCACCTGGCAAGCTGGAGCAGGAAGGTAGGGTCCGTATCCAGCGGCTCCCTTGGCAGGCCAGCCAGGCCTGCTGGTCTGGCGGGGATGCTAGCATCTGCTGGGTGGTCCCACATTGAGCTGACCAGAGAACTTCTTCGGTCTTTTTCCATCTTCTTCTTCTCCAGGCGGTGGTCTACGATGAAGTGACACTTCATGCCAAGAAGCCTTCATTTATTTGAGCCTGTAGTGGTGGGGCCGCAGGCAGCACTGCTATGGTAGAGGATATATGCAACCAGCTAGCTATGTGGTGGGAGTGCCGCCCCTGTTACGCTTATGTGTATACTACACTCCCGCTGTTATCTGAACTGGTCGCGCATTGCATCTGCTGATTTTACATTAGGCATGTGGTAACAAGATAATTATTTTTCAATTTACGTTGCACCTGAGGCTGCTCCAAAACACAATAAAAGATTTAGAATTGTGGTGTAAAACAACTGAATTCATGTTTTCTCCAGAGAAAACAAATTGTATTTGCTTTTCACACTTATGGGAACATGTTAACCCTCAGCTGTTTTTACATGGTGAATCAGTTGAAGCATGCACACAGGTTAGAGTTTTAGGATTGTGGTTTGATCAATGACTGATGTGGGTAACAAATTTAAAGAAGCTGAAGGAAAAATGTTTGAATTTCTAGACATTCTGAGAGTTTTGTCTAATACTCATTGGGTAGTTGATCGAATATATATGTAGTGCTTTTACCAAGCTCTGGTCTGTTCCTGCTTAGACTATGGCTGCTTGGGTTATTCATCCGCTCAACCCACCTCTCTTAGAATGCTCGATGCAGTCCATCATTCATTCATCTTCTTCTGCACCAAAAGCATGACCTGTCTTGCTTCTCCATTTTGTTCAAGCCCTGTGGTAAGTACTAATGGACAGTGGTGAGCCATCCCTTTGGAATAGATGAAATCAAATGATCTGCTCTTACGTAGCTCTTATTAAAGCCCATCCAGATCATCCAACATTTGATACAGTGCTCTATAATCCGCATCTTAATCGATATTAGGAACAGTCAAAATATATTCCTCCTGTAGGCAATCTCTCATTAACTACTGCTTTATCCATTGTTCATATTATAAGATTGAAAATCAGTTTATATTACTAGAAACATTTTACAATATTATAAGTAGTATTAATTCTGATGCTATAACTTATACAGACAGCTCTAGAAATGTTAATTTTGTTGGTTGTGCTTTTGTGGTTAGCAATAGAAACATACATGTTTGGCCGCGGAGGTGTATGCTATTAATAAAGTCTTTAATATATTTAGCCCAACATTTTTACACATTCTTGTCTGTTCAGATTCCACGAGTGGCTTACAGACAATTAGTGAAATGTACTCCAGATACTCTGTTGTCTGTGATATTCGGTTCTCTGAATACAGTATCTCTGAAATGATACAGCGTAATGCAATTATGAGCTTCTGCTGGATCCCCAGCTGTATTGGGATTTCAGACAATGAGTGCACTGATACTGTGTCAAAAAAGTTTGTTTCTAGCCACTTTTTACTAATAATAAAACAGGTGGAAATAGTAAAATAGGTGGAAACATCTTGCCTGTTTTCTAAAGAAGATGTCTGTGATGAGTGCCTAAGTGAATGGAACGATTTATCAACAATAAACTTCATCCTGTTAAAAACACTGTATACTGTATCATGCTATGTACAATATACATTACTCTACACTGTTTCATGCATGAGAAGCTACTCGTGCAGGAATAAGCATCAAGAGGAGGTTATTATTTGCTGTTTGTGAATAGGGCATACTAAACTCATTTATAGATGTCTCATGACTCGGACTAATGATCCTTGATGCATATTTGCTGCGGCTGCCACCTAACTCTATACCACATTCTTGTGAGTTGTGCTTGTTTTGCAGTTGGAAGTTTTAATTAGGGGCTAACTTACAAATTATCTTAGGAAAAAATGAGACAGTGTTATCGAATGTTTTATGATTTCTTAAGGCCATCTATGTATATTCAAATATATGAGTTTACTGTAGAATATTTCATTTATTTATACCATTTGGCATATGACAGATGGTAATTTTGTTTTAATTTAGATAATTAATGTAATATTTCATTGTGGTTTTATATCGCTTTCAGCATACATCATAGGAATTTTCCATTTATACTGTGTATTTGTATTATGGTTTTATTTTTTTTTATTTAGAATTTTCGATCAATTCAGCTGGCATTGCTAAACCAGTAAAGTGCATCCTAAAGCCAATTATTTTGTTTAATCTATTCCAGTTTTTTCCTGTTGTTCCTCTTCAAACTTATAAATTAGCATTTGTCAGGTGTTTCAGTGAGTTTATAGACTGTAGATCGATTGAAATTATTGGAGTTAGATGGCAAAAATATTAGTTAATCATATCACTGTTGCATAGTTTTCCATTTGTGTGTTAGGGAGGAGCATTATTATTTAAAATTTATGGCTTCTATATTAATAATTATAATATAATTCAGAAAATTACCCTTGGGACATGAATTTAACAGTAGACATGGAGTGATTTGTCTAATCTATTGCTTGCTTCAAAATCATTTTTAAATATTTCCCAATTTGGGTCATCAGCCAATACTTTTATCTTGTTATATTTTGCACAAAATATCTGGCAGATTTATCTCTCATACCCAAAAATTAACATACATAACTAGAGGTAGATCATCAGAATAATTTTTTGTATTTATCACATAAAGGTATCATCTCCTCCAGTTGTTAATCCATTTTGTTTACATTACTATTTAATGTAATTTATTGTAATTTTACCTACTATTTTTTTAGATTTAGCATTTTACTTTTATTATAATTTCTTTTTTAAGAAGTTGCTTAATTTTATTACCATGTCAAAAGAATTTTTAAGCATTTTTATTATTTTTAAACTTTATATTATAAGTCTAAACATCATGTACTTAATAACGTGAAATTAAAGGTGATGCTGCATATCCATGTGATATGTGTTGACACATATCACATCATACATCTCACATGGTACAAATCTGACATGAGTCATACAGTTTGAAAATGGAACACAAGAGCATGCTCTCACATTTAAATAAACATATGTGTATATACGTACACTTGTTTGATATTAAAGTTGTTTGAACTGAAAACTATAATAAAATAACACATAGTTTTTAAACTTGTCATCCTCTTGTTTGATTTGTGTTCTTTGTTTTGGTACTATTGCTTGCTACTTTTACTGAAATTCAGTCTTAATTTTATGGTATAAAATAGTTTCAAAAAATTTGTTGAACTTTATATTTATTTTTTCTTTTAATTTTACAGTTAACAACTTAGCTGCAGGTCTCGCGCCGGCGCGAGATGCCTACCGACCAACTTTTATGAGCCAGTACGGCGCTGGCATCGCGCGAAGTAACATGCTAACGTGTCAGCACTGCGCTTGAACGTTCTAACTTCGTTGGCAAACTATTGGTTTTTAGTTATCTTTTATAATTTTTTTTTATTGCGCCTGCAAT